>JAHBCN010002311.1:94078-101578 GCA_019359885.1 Listronotus oregonensis
TTTAGGCAGTACTTCTCCAGTTCTCTACTAGTTTTCTAAAAGGGCGGAAAGGTGCAGCAACAAATCTTCCACTTTTGGTTGTCAATTTTTTGATCTTTTAGGGGGTTTACCCAAAAAGTTGACAACTAAAGTTGAAAAAGATGGTTTGTAGAAAACAAAAAGTTGTCAACTGAAAGTTGTACTTCTAAATTAGAGCAACATGTGGAAGTTTTTTTGTAGAAAGCTAAAGTTGCTCTTCTTAAATTTAGAGAAACAATTGGAAAACTTGTTAAAAGGAATTGGCGCGAAAGGTTTAGGTAGTAGTTCTCCTCTTTTTTGTACAAGTTGCTTGGGAAAGGGCACAAATCTTCCACTTTTAGTTGTCAGTAAGGGGTGATATCACTTGAAATTGTAGGAGATCATCACAACCCCCGGAAACGTTGTGTATAATTAAAAATAAAGACAATGAAGTACAATTTTTTTTAGTGTTATTGTTGTAAAAAATGTTGCTTAAAAAATTTGCAATTAACTGCATACCAGCAACAGCTGATATTTTAACCCCGCCCCGTAAATTCCTTGCTCTTCCAGAAACCCCTTTTAAAATAAAAAAAATTTTTTCTTTTTCCAACTATATTTCCCAATTAAAAAACCCCGACTTTTTGATGTCGTTAATTTTCGCAGCCCCAGTGGAACGAAAATTTTTAAAGGGTATATGACAACTGAGGCGACGGCGTTTATAAATGGTTGTGTCAAACGTTAAAGTCCAACTTGCGAACAGGAACTGCAATAGCAGCGTGGACGTAACGACTAGTTTTTATTTTGACCTATAAAAAAAAACAGCAGATTGCACGGACAAGTTTTAGTAATTTTATTTTTTAACTAGTCAAATACTAAATATGTTCTTTTTAAAAGTTTCGGTTTTTTTCCGCCTTATACTTTTTGGGAAAATGGGACCCCTTTGGGCCGGTCCCGGGGATGAGCTGACCCTGTCCCCCTTGCCCTATGAACTTGCAACGCCTGGAACAAAAAAAAAAAAACCCCCAAAAAAAAAAATTACAAACACAATCTACGTTTGGGGAAATATGTTTAAAAAAAAGAAACTAAAACAAAAAATTTAAAATAAAGCTTTAAAACAAAAAAAAAGAAAAAAATTTTCCTAATTTTAGACCAAAAATTTCTTAAAAATTTGTTTAATTTTTTGTTTTTTGTTTCTGTCTTGCAAAGGGGCCCCGCTTATTTTTTTTGGGGGGGTTTTTTTTTTAAAGGGCTAAAAGGGCAAAGGGGCCTTCGTATACCCCGGACCCAGACGAAGGGGTCCCATATTAACAAATAAAATTGGCATTATTGTAGACAAGTATGGATTCCAAATATGGCCAACTCGTTTAACTTGTTTGTGTTATATTTTGTGTTTTTAAATTTTTATTTAATTTTTTGTAATTTGCGGTTTATTGCTAATAAAAAATTTTAAATTTTTGAACTGACGGGGTTTTTTGCATGTTGCTCCAGTAATCGCAGTCGAAGATGTTGCCAATAAAAGCGTGTAGCGGTCTGACCATTTTCCCCCAAAAACCCCCCCAAAAAAAATAACAAAATAGTTCCCCCACAAAAACTGCTATTTTTAGGAGGCAATAGTTTTCTAATGATTTTATAAACGTGTCGCAGACTGACCTTTCGTAGCGACAATTTGTATTATGTAGAGATATTTTTGGGTAAAAATTTAACGGGGGGCCTAAAAAACCAAATTTGCCGATCCAAGTAAGATTTTTATAAAAAACGACAAAACCCTTAAAATATTTTTTTTTAAACTTTTTTTGAACAATTTTTTTAAATTGATAAAATTTTTATGGATATATCGAAGTTTCATTAAGTTTAACGCAATATTTTGTTTTTTTTTATTTATTTATTTTTTACAAATGTATCAAGATTTATTTTTAATAAAAAGGATTTTTAGTAGTAGTCACTTTTACAATCTTAACAACATGACATTTTTTAAAATCTTATGAAAATTTATATTTTTCTGATACATAACTCTTAAATAAAAATTAAACATAAGCTCATAATTTTCTTTTAAAACTGATTTTTAGCAATACACTAGAGTCCCGCTTAACCGAACCCCGCTTATCCGAAAATCCACCTTATCCAAACGGCCAGGAGAATTTTTTTTTTAATAAGATTTAAGAACTAGAAAAAGTAAAGAAAAACAAGTTTTTTTAACATCGTACGTTTACCTACAAAATCTTATACATAATTTTGTTATTTGTTAGACACTTACAAATTATTGACGAGCACAATTTAAAGTTAGTGATCTTCTTCTGACGCAATGCACTAAATCAGCTTTACTCCATCTATTGTTAAATAATAAAGGTGTATTTAGCGTCTGACCTTTAATATTTTACACATCAGATGCTAAATGTGCCTTAAAAAGACAATATTACGGTATTATGTATAGTTTGTCCAAGCTAACATTTTTGCGTTGGCAGGTTATTTCAAAAACAAAAATCACTAGACTCAACGTCAAAATCAGCTGGTTGGCGTCAATCACCCAGTAATGGATTAAAGACGTTTCAATCGTTTCAATTTTTGTATTACATTTTTCTTGTGTTTGGGTGTGTTATTTCGTGTTTTAAAGTAATTAGTGAGATTAGAGATTACTCTGCAGAGTTTTTTTTTTTTTTTTTTTGGTGGGACTAATTGACATTTTTATATTTCATAATTTCTTTTATTCTGGACTAAGTTTTTATTTTTATTGGTTTTAAGAAAAAAACCACTAGAATAGATATTTTTTAGAGTATGAATCACAGTGATTACTGTATTTCCAGTTCGGAAAAGCTTCGAAACCCACTTCAGAGCTGTGATGAGTCGGAGTTAAGAAAATATAACCTAATAAATATGTTTAGGTAAAATAACTCGTTTTAATAGTATCATAATCTAAAAATACATTTTAGATGTGCCAAATATTTTAAGATTTAAATATATTTATGAATGTATTTTTTAGGATCCCATAGTGGCAGTTGCTGACAATATAAGAAGCAAAATATGAAATTTATAAGTAACTTAAGCTTAATGGAAAAACCAAATGTGCAACGCATGGGAAGGAAATTTTTAAAAGGTTTTATAAAAAAATGAAGATTTAGGAGAATATAAAATTTTGGGTGTTCCTCGGTGAAACCTGGATCTTCTTGAACAGCTCTTTCCGCAGGTCTTGGCAGGATAACGATGTATATATCAGTGAAAAGGTTAAACATTCTCATGACGAATTATACGCTAGAAAAAAAATGTACTTTCCTACACTTAAGGAAAAATTAAAGGGCCAATTTTTGAAATTTACAATATAAAGCACTTTTACAATGCTCTAATAATTTTTTTTTTGCCTTATAAATTATCAGTTTTACAAAAAAGCTTCCTCTTGCACACCGACAAGCTGTAGAAGACCTGTTTTTTTTAAGAATATTTTCACGGCTTCTGCTCCAAAGCATTAGCTGTCATAATTCCTTCTTTTGCATATCCTAATTAGAACAAATTGAAAGTCTACTCAGATGCATCCCTTTATTGTCCACGTCACATTTCCCACTTTTTCTGCACCTTCCTCTCTAGGGTTTCGAGACTACGAAATCTAAATATATTTAAGTCACTTATCACTAATTTACTTCTGACTTCACTCTAGACACTCATAGTATGTGAACATTTAGACTTAAGGGGTATCCTGAAAAAAAAAATATATGACAGATTCGGTAGATACCTTAGTTAGGTTCTCTTTCATACATAGGACATATGATGAAACCTGTAGCTCTTAGACAACATTAAACTACAGAACACACTTGCTGCATTTTTATGAAACATTAAAGTATATTTAATTAAATAACTATTAAAATACTTATATTTTCCTCAGATACATTATTCTACATGCTGGTTCCGAAAAAGAATTTGTTGATGGTGCCAGTAGAATTTTTAAATTAAAAACAAAAACAGGAGATTACCATGGCGAGATGAAAGCTGAAAATTTTGAGAAGTGGGTTAGAGATGATCTACTCTAATTTGAAAAGGCCTTCATTAGTCATTTTAGATAATGCCAGCTACCACAGTAGGTTTTTAGAAAACTGGCCAAATAGTGGTTGGAAGAAGGAAAATATGGTTAAATGGTTAGAAGACCGTAATATTTCTATTGCAAAATCGACGACAAAATAGATTTTGTGGTGCTTGATTCAGCGCCTTCCAAAGCCTTCCAAATCTTATGTCGTCATGCTCTTATTCAGGAGGCTGGTCATTAAGTGTTGGCCTTGCCTCCATATCATTGAGAATATATTAAATGATTATTTCATTTAAACACATTACATCAATGGCCACAGTAGTTGCCAAAATGCTTGGACTCACAAGCATCCATTTACAGTCCAGCTGCTAAAACGACAAACCTCCCACATTGTCTGCTCTTTTATCTTAAAAGTGTCTAGACTAGTATCTGCTGCATGCAGATTGCATACATTTTTTTTCGTCATTGCATACGTTTGCTTTTCCCATAAAATCCCCTGATGGACACTGCCACTTCTAAAGCCTTAAACACGACCTTCCAACGTTTTTGATAAATTTATTTTATAAAATATAAGCATCTTATTGTGTTAATGATACTCTGAATAAATAAATGATTATTACTGTTTTGTATTATTTATTTTATTATTTAATATAGGAAGCAGCTAAAGAAGTTATATCAGATGAAATAAATCGATTTATCTTTAGGCATCTTTAAAAATAGTAAAATTGCATAATAAAGGATATTGAACCATCCCTTATAGTGAGATATTTTATCAGGATATTTCAATTCAACTGTAAAGAGTTTTGCTGCAAATATAACAAAACATAACAGGTCTGTTTGTTATTCAGAAATAGTGTACACTATTTTATATTATTTTTTACGTACCTAGGCGCTCCAATTGAAGGTGTATTTTAAAACTAAGTGTGTACAAAAAGTGTAAACTATTTCTAAATAACACACACTTAATAAATAACTAATAATCTGCACTATATAGGCGAAAATGATATTTTTTAATAAAATATTATGGCTTTCACGCAAGCTTTCACAATTCATGCAAATATATGAACAGAAAAAAATACTGATAAATTTAGTTACTATAATGTAACAACAAATTTTTTAAGATATTAAAATTTTGAAACCCTCCTTCCTCAGTACGGACCTGACTAAAATTCTTATATCAGCCAACATAAAACTGATAAACAAAATTTACTAATATGTAGGGATATTCGCATTGCCAACCTAAAAATGTTAGCTTGGATAAACTATAACAAAATCCGCCTAATTCGAATTTTCGCTAATCCGAACAGTTCGGATTAGCAAAAATCTAATGTATATTAATACGTTACTTATAGCTACCCCATGTACCCAATAGGGCCCGCCTGCGCGGGATTCTAAGTATTGGGATTAAATCAACACATGGCAATGGAAAAAGGCCATATTATTATTAATGACGGCCAAATCTTGGCTCTATCTCCTTTACTATAAGTATACATTATTAGTCAGGTCTGGTCACTGGTCTGACACTAATTACATAACAATAAAAATGCCAAATATGACAATGACTAAACTTAGTCAATTGAACACGTTTGTCCGATGTACCAAAACCAATATTCATTTTTATGAGATCAGTGAAAATCTATAATAGAAATTTAGATGTTATCTTAATACTGTAAAAAAAAATATTTTAATTTTAGTCAAAACTTACAAATATATGTACGTTTTAAATATATTGCCAGGTTCAGACTGTAATTTAATATTTTTAAACCTTTGGTTCTATAAAAAATGTGAGATTTTCTTATACGCCCATAACTGGCTTTTGTGGACTTTATTTTATTTTTTTTTATAGGACCCGGTATCGACCTTCCACCTGGTTATATACCACAACCCATAGTACCCCAGCAGGCACCAAATAATCAACCCTTCCATCCTAGTCAGTATGACCAGCAATATGGGTCAAGTCAAGTTAATCTACAGCACCAACCAAACCACAACGATTTTAGTCATGGACCTATCTACAAACATTCCCCAGCAAATGTACCAGCCATTGCTCAGGAAGACAATAGGAGACAGCCTTTATCACCAACTGAAGTTAATTTTCAGCAGTCAATAGAATACGATCCTAGAAATCCAGTCTACTTGGACAGCAGTAAAGATGTTCATTACAACAGAAATAATCTTGGCGGTAACAATAATCAAAACTCCGTTAAAATTGTTGAAAAACCTAAAGTTGTAGAGAAAACTACGGCTAAACCGAAACTACCACTGGAAGAGGTAAGTAGTAGGATATATCTTTTTGTTTATGTTTATTGTGCCCCATTTTGCTTAATTAAAGTACGCCTGAGCGTTTAAATCCAAATTTCAAACACGCACGTGTTTTAAAAGTTACCATGGTACATTAATAAACAACACAATAAATGTGAAGTCTAAGATGACATTACCAACCTTTAACCTCGAATTTTGGCAAATGTTGAACATTTTAAAGAAATAAAAATATTAATCTGACATGACATGTACTTTATAATGCCAAATGAACTATAACTACAACAACATTTTAAAAGCTTTCGTGGATAACTGGGCTTTAAAACGCTACGCCGTCGTGCTCGAAAAATTGCGCGTGTTTTAAGAACCCAAAATTTTTTAACTTAAAACTATTTTTAAAAAAGGAAAACTTAGGCAGACAGTAGGTTTCACATCTTAGATACCCTAGGAACAAAGGAATAAAAACGTGGGAACTTCGGGCCTGTCCTGTTGGACTCTAAATGCATGCAAGAAAGTTTACCTTTTTTAGGGAACAAAAAAGTTTTCCAAAAAAATACCTATAAAAATGCAACAAGTTCCCGACAGATCGTTGATGGGCAAAAAGAAAGCTTTCTTGTAAGAGTAAAGTCTTTGATAAATCCGTTCTTGAATTAAATCAAGAATGCTAGGTGCGGTGGGAGACGCCATTCCCCAGGCGTAGGAACAATATCTAGACAGGGTCTGATTTGGGATACATAATATAAAGAAAGACTAGAAGAGAAAAATTACTTTCTAATACTTTTTTCTTGCTCGAAAAAGGAATCCAACCTCTTTAGAACCTGCTCTGGATATAATATGGATATATTATACTTGCTCCAATTAATATTGTTTTTAAAGGTAACGCGTACAAGGTAATAAGAATTGCTAGGATTTTTTGTACAACGAATTTAAAAAAAAAAAAATTTGGAAAAAAAAAAAATTTTTTTTAAAAAAATTTTTTTTTTTAAAAAAATTTTTTTCCCGGGTTTTCCCCACCTTTTTTGGGAATTTTTTTTTTTTTTTTTTTAAAAAAAAAAAAAAAAAAAATTTTTAAAAAATTTTTTTTTTAAAATTTTTTTTTTTAAAATTTTTTTTTTTAAAAAATTTTTTTTTAAAAATTATAATTTTTAAAAATTTTAATTTTTTAAATAAAAAAAAAATTTTTTTAAAAAATTTTTTTAAAAAAAAAATTTTTTTTTAAAAAAAAAATTAAAAAA
>JAHBCN010002311.1:106578-125717 GCA_019359885.1 Listronotus oregonensis
CAAAAAATTTTTCCCTTTTTAAAAAAAAAAAAAACCCCCAAAAACCCCCAAAAAAAAGAAGGGGTTTTTTTAAAATTTAAAAAAAAAATTAAAAAAAACCCCAAAAATTTTTTTTTTTAAAAAAAATTTTTTCCACCCCAAAAAAAAAAACCCCTTTCCCTTTTTTTTTTGGGGGGTTTTTTTTTTTTAAAAAAAATTTTTTTTAAAAAAAAGAATTTTTTGGGGGGGGTTTTTTAAAAAAAATTTTTTTTTTTTTTTTAAATCCCTTAATTTTTATTTAAAAAAATTTTTTAAAAACCCTTTTTTTTTTTTTTTTTAATTTTTTAAAAAGGTTTTTTTTAAAAAAAAAATTTTTGGGTTTTTTTTTTTAAAAGGGAAAATTTTTTTAAAAAAAATTTTTTTTTTTTCCTTTTTAAAAATTTTTTTTTAAAAAAAAAAAAAAAAAATTTTTTTTTTTTCCTTTTTTTAAAAAAAATTTTTTTAAAAAAATTTAAAAATTTTTTTAAAAAAATTTTTAAAAAAAAAAAAGGAAAAAAAAATTTTAAATTTTTTTTTTAATTTTAAAAATTTTTAAATTTTTCCCCTTTTTTTTTTAAATTTTTTTAAATTTTTATTTATAATATTTTATTTATAAGTTATTTAGTTTTATCAAAATTTAAATAAGTTTTTAAGGATTTGTAAAAACTGCTAGAAAGGAACTAAAGATATTGTTGATTTTCGAAAGCGAAATTAAAATAATTTATGTTTAAATTGGTAAAAAATTATTTTTAATTTTATATAATTATATAAAAGGAATAAATTAAATAGAATCGACAAATATTTATTAAAAGACTACAGCCTAATTTGATTACAACCTAAAATTGAGACGATTCATACAAAAACATTAAGTATAAAGAATGTTAAGTTTAATTTGGGGTTTTTGTCTAGCAATATATCCCAATTTTATACGTAAAAAATTATAAAACCTCATAAAACTTTATGCATGCGTATAAAAAAAGTGGGATCTTTCAATTCTTTTTAATCCTAGTCCAAATTAGTTAAGTCATGTTTATCTTTATGTTTGGTCAGAATGTTAACTAAAAATAAATGATGTATATTTTATTATATTGATAATTACTTAAAATTTACAATGGAATTGTAAGGAGTAATACGAACTACTAAATATAGCTTTAAGTTTTAAATAACTTTTCTATATTAGAGGTATATATGGAAAAAACTTAGTGTACCAATGTAAATTTAAATTAGCCCATAAATATGTTTTTTAAATTTCCAACATTCCGAAAATAATTAAAAAATAATTTAAATATCTTAATAACTAAAAAATGTACCATTTTGGCTCAATAATTTTGATAGAACTAAACGTTCCATTTTGTATTTAATCTTAAATATCGGGTAATATTTATGTTGCAATATATAAATATATTATTTTAGTTTAAGTAAAAAGTACTACTTAAAATATTTAGTTAAGTGTTTAATTTTTAGAACCATTTTTTCAAGTGTGCCAAGTACTAGTTTAACTTATTAATTTTAATTTAACTTAACTATTAAATGTTTATTTATTTATTTATCTTTGGTGTATTTTTGTGTTAAATATTTTATTACTATTTTACCTAAGCCTTTATACTAAAAATACTTAGATTAGTATTTCAAGTGCTTCATCTATAAAATTCTACCTTCAGTGTCACTATAAATGGTTCTAGTGGTTTTTGGTTCATTGCTACTATTTCTTTATCTTAAACCTGACTTTTTGTCAAAATATTCCTTAATTTGCTAACAACCTAGGCAGAATATTTTTTTAACCGCCCTAATTATTTGTTCAATAAGTAAAAAAAATATTAAAGAGGCCTTAAAAGCTACTGCTTAAAAAAATAGGCAAGCATTTGCAAAGACAAAAGTGGTTATCTTGAAAAAGAATTGTCAAACTTGAAAACGGGCTGTTTTAAATTAAAATAAATATGTTCTAACTTTTTTCTTTCTAATGTAAAATACGATTCTTAAAATTAAAGCCAATACGTTTATTTAAATCATATATTTTACTCTTATAAATTTTAAATATCAATAAAATAAATTTTAAGTTAGGAACCAGCAAGGCCGCCAGCAAGGAGGGGTCAGAAAGGGTCCGTCTAAATCCTTAAATTTTACAATATCACCTAGAAATCTAAATAAGTATAATTATTCCTTAGAAATTAAAGCTCTGGTAATTTTATTTGTGTTTTTATTTTAATTAATTCTAGACTAGTAAATTGACTTAAGCTTTTTGACCCCCTCTACATTTGTTTCTAGTGGCGGCACTGGGAACCACTATGGATGTATAGGAATTGTTATGAGCCAAAATGTATTTAAACCAAAAAAAAATTTTAATTCCTTAAGGTAAATAAGATTAACTAGTTACTAAGTTACATTGCTCAAATTAAGGTTGAGAGTGCCTTGTATAAAAGCAAAGAATGAGTTTGATCTAGTTGCAAAAGTTAACATAGACTCTAAGATGTATTTATTTTAATTCGGAAAACTGGGTAATATTTTTGAATTGTTAGACAAAGTTTAAATTTGGTTTTGGGTAGAAATTGGTTCATTAATATTTTGTTTAATAATTCAGATCCCTATTTATTTAGTAGTTTATATAGTTAGAAAAGATAGAATTTTTTTCTTTACGTTTTTATTTATTTATTTAATAAGTTATTTATTTAATTGTTAAAAATTGCAAATACTAGGTATTGCTGTAGCTGTAGCTGTAGCGAAATGAAGTTAATAAATAAACCATGTGATAAGATATATTTTACTGTTTTTGACTTACTTCCATACTGCCAGATCTGTCTAAGTAGTGATGAGCGAGACCGGTCTTGGTCTTGCGGTCTTGGTCTTGGTCTTGCAGCAAGACCAAGACCGAGACCAAGACCAAGACCGGGGTATGCAAGACCAAGACCGAGGAGTGCAAGACTACGCAAGACCAAGACCGACCTGCAAGACTCTTGCACTTTTCCAATTTTTTTTAATATTATAAAATTTTATTTTTATATTCCATATACAGTGGTATTTCATACAGACATGACAAAAAAAGTGTCAAGAACTGCTAAAAATGGCGATTATTTAATAAGTAACAAGTTTCTTTAATTAAATAATAGTTAAATTGTTCACTTTTTTATACAGTTTTCTAACAACGATAACTAGTAAATTCAATAACATGTTTCAAAATTAATAAGATTGTGACTCAATAGTCCGACAAAGCTCTATATTTTCGAAACCATTCACGACACAGAAAAAAATATGGGTATAGTTGGATCATTTTTAAAATGAAAATTCGGTGCCCTTTGAAAAGAAAAAAAAAACATAAAAAGTAGCAAAAAGGTTTAATTTTTATTGTCGGTCGCTTTTGCTTTTTATATGGTCTATTATTACAGTCACGTGCGGGAAGCGGCACATTATAAAAAGTAAAGGCAGCCTCAGTACAAACCAAATCTTTTTTGCTACTTTTTATGTTTTTTTTTCTTTTTCAAAGGGCACCAATTTTATTTAAAAATGATGCAAATACAAAAGTTATAGAAGCTGAAAATTACTTTTATATTCCTAATGTTTTTTTTTTAATTAGCTATCTAGTGATGTCACTTACAGGCTGGATCAAAAATTTTGACAATACAGAAAAACATTATTCTTGTTCTACACTAAGAAGTGGCTTCTTAAAACTAAGATATAAATATAAAAGAGATGGATTGATAAAAAATATTATTTTTATGTCATATAAAAATATTTTTATATAAATAAATTTTAAATATTAGTTTCGGGTTAGACGGAAAATAGTATTTAAAAACCACCTACGTTAATATTGTTCCTAATATGAGAGTTAAACAATTTACAGTATAATATACAGGGTGGTGGTTTTTTAAATAAATTAATAGAAAAAAATTTTTGGTTTTAGGTTAAAATCTAAAAATAAGATATTTTTTTTGAGTGACAGTGGATTTTTCAAAAAAAATTGAAATAGAAAATAGTTTCACATTTTACGCCTTTTTCTTCTATAATTTTTGTATGTTCAGTTTTTCACCATCATGAACGGTTTCGGAAATATCAAGCTTTGTCACACTATTGAGCCACCTTGTCTATGCATGTTTATAAAGTATTTGTGCCAACTTTGTACGAAAAATGTTAACTTATTTAAAGATAAAAAGTTTATATGAATAAAAAAGATTCCTAAATAACTTTTTTTTGAAGCAGAAACCAATTTTTACATATTGAAATTATTTTCACGGAAATTTCCCATCTTGATATTAAAAGTTTTTTTTCTGCTCACTCAGTATACAGATTTGTTTTTTTTTTTATAGGTTCTTTAAAGAAAATTTAAATAATTCTCTTGATTAAAATATTTCTATGTGCCCCCAAATGTATAAAAGCAGGTTGTGTCTTAATTGAACTTAAAATAAAGCGCTATAAATAAATAAACCCCTACATTAAAAATATGCTTTTTAATCAAATAATTCAAATGTACGTGTAAGCTTAAAATGGGTATATTTTAATATTTAAAAAATATAGTCGTAATTTTTATTTATTTTTAAGTATAAAGAAATATATTTTATTCAAGGTTACTTACTTTAAATTATTACTACCAAAAAAAAAAAGCAAGACCAGCAAGACTCTTGCAGCAAGACCAACACCAAGACCGGGTGGTGCAAGACCAAGACCAAGAACAAGACCTTCGTTTGGCTGGCAAGACCAAGACCAAGACCAGGCTTGCAAGACCAAGACTAGCCCGGTCTTGGTCTTGGTCTTGCTTTGCTCATCACTATGTCTAAGATAACACATTTTTTTAGATCTGTATATAAAAGGTTTTATCATTTAGTTTTATCAATATTTGTTATTTTCTTAGCGCATAAATAGGTATTTATATTACACAAGTAACATTGGAAACGGAAATAAGCGAATATCGTCTGTTTACTACCAATGATTCATATCTTAAAATGCATGCCAATATCACCTATATCCTAAAAAAAATAATAAATATAATAGTTATAACAGATGAAATAAAAGCTTTATTAGAATTAATATACAGGGTGAGTTGGGAAGAATGGGCCAAACTCCAAGGGTGTAATCTATGCATTAAAATAATATGAAAAAACTCAAATGTTCTTATCCAATATTTATTTGTTTTTAATTTACAGCATCAAATCCAATAATAATATTGTTAAACCAAAATATCCAATATTAACATTGTGTTAAATAAATCATTGCTTTCGTTAATTTTCAAAAATACCGCCATAGAGTTCCAAATATTTCCTGCTTTGTTTACGAATGACGCCCGTGGCTCTTCTAATTATTAATTCGTGCCTTTCTTTAATAATAAGTGCAGCATTTCCAATGCGTCTTATTAATGCATCCTTAAAATCCAGTTTTATCTAGATAAAACCCCATAAATTATAGTCCAACGGCGTGAGGTCTGGCAATCTAGGAGGCCAATTAATAGGACCACCGTGATCAATCCAAATTTCTGGAAACCTTTGGACCAAATATTGCTTCACCCGACAATCGAAATGTTGAAAATACATTTGAATTCTGATGTTTAAAGGATCCTTCAGTAGTCCTTACAATTCAATTTGTAAAAAACGTTAGTAGTAATCGCCTGTAAGGTAATTTTCCAAAAGAACGTCCAATTAAATTATTATTTATCATGCCGCACCATTTGTTTACTAACAACATGTTTTGAAAATTATTATCTATTGCGTGGGGATTTTCGTCCGACCAACATGGGTGTTTCGATTGTGACAGCATAACAATCAAAAGCGAACAATAATACTATTTATTACAGGAAATCTAAATTATTGCAATATTTAGTTTTTCTGTTATAACTTAAAAACAAATGAATATTGGATAACATTATTTAAGTTTTTCATATTATGTTCATGCATAGATTACACCCTTAGAGTTTGGCCCATTCCTTCCGACTCACCCTGTATATAAAGATATTTTGTAATTTTAGATTCCCATTTACCCAAACATTTCTTTAGTTTTCTTTTAAAGTATATTTTTGTCCTGAACATAATTTCGGATTCTGTTAATAGAATCTAACCGTGGCAAATAGTTTGAAATTATTTTTTTTTTGTAAAATTCCTGATAGTAATAGTAGCGGTTTAAGGAAACTTTAGCGGGATTCTCTTCTGGTTGGTTGATATTTTTTTCTGATAACATAAATAAACATTTTAGGAAACTTTTAAATTAATTAATTTACTTATTTTTTTTATCTTGAATCAGTGGCTGACTTGTCACCGAAATGTTGATAAGTTATTCAAAATCTTTTGTTTTTATTTTAAGTTTTGTTAAGAGATCTGCTAATTAGTAAGTACGAATTGATTTCCGGTACACACAAAATCTATATCTTGATGGGCTTGGACTAAAACGGTCCCGTCTGGCATATCCACAACTCCTATATCTTCTTATTTGATACTTTAACCGAAGCAAAATGTCCCCATCATGACAAAGTCCAAGGTAAATAAAATATGACCAAGACATACAGTTTTTAGCTCACATGACAAACATAAAGTAGTATGATATACGGAAATAAACCCTAATGATATAACTAGGAATTTGTATGTTTAACTTTTACATCTTAAGGTTTAACAGAGAATTCGTTGTTATTATTTTTTTGGCATCTAATATTCTAACACCATGTTTCGGCTTTGACGAAGGAAAATGTTAGTTTATATCAAAATGAGATCCTATTTACTGTTCCGTTAGCAGAGGAAAAAATTTAAAAATGGCAACATGAGTAAGGGCATAGACCAGCAAAGGGATTATTAGAAATCTTAAAAAAGTGCATAGTTGCGTCCAAGTAAGGTTAACCTACCTTTGGCCTAGCAGTGCCCTGGAAGATACCTATAAAGGTAGGTAACATCCCACATTCCGATCAAAACTGTATTAAGTCGAAAAGGTAAATTTAAAAGAAGAGGACAAATAAGATTTTAAAAGCAGTTAAAAGATAGCACACCTTCACTTTTGGTTATTGATACTGGCGGCTGTATTTCTATGGTTTTGCTCCTAGGGTAAAGTCTTTATTTCTGTAAAAAAACGATTTTATAAAATTTTCGAAATACTACAGTTTTGATGTGCGATATATAAACAATACTGATAAATACAGGCACTAACTGCTAAACTAAAAATAAATGTAAAGAAATAACCAGAATTAATAGTTGATCCCAAAAATGAATTACTTTTACCTTTGCTTATTAAATTTGGATTAATGAGGTATTTTTTAAAACAATATTCTTGTATATAAAACAACAACTTATGAGACGCAATAATTAAAAAGGGAGCATTTGTGATTTCAGGAACAAAGGAAATAATAAAAGATGAAATAATTAATAACATTCAAAAATAAATTATTCATTTTACATTTTCTTGGTAGTTCATACCAGTACAAACACATTGTAAGTGAACTGCTTAATGTTTATAAAGAAACAGGAAAAAACATGTCTATCAAAATTTTCTTTCTGGTCTCTCATATTAAAGTCTTTTTCGAAAATTTAAGGCCTGTAAATGACAGACTTAAAAATGGTTTCCCCACAAAAATTCAACCATTGAAAAATCATATCAAGGCAGATAAAGTGTCACTTTGCTTGCTGATTATTGTTGAACATTGCTGGGATACTCCAAAATCGAAATAATGCCGTAAAACATCCAGAAAAACATTTTTAGTTAGTATTGGAAAAGGGACCTCATGGTTATAATGATAATTAAACACATACATTGTTATATTTTAGAAATAAACAAAGTCTAATAGTAAAAAAACTATCAGCTTTATCGTCAAGTTTTACACAATAATCGCCTCATTTCGTCACATAAAAAGCTAATAGGTGTTTATCAGTGGATTATAGCATATAGCTTATGGGCTAAAGAAATTTTCTCTTTGTTAAAAAATTAAATCCCGAAAAGCTATGGATTTTATTACCTGTGAATAGTTGGTTGCCTACTAGTTAAGTCATAATGAATACAAAATAGTAGTTTATTTGAATATTTTAAATCTAGAGTAACATATTAATAAATAGGGTTTAAAGCCCGAGATTCAGGGATCCCAAAATCCTGGGATCCCGGCTTGTTTTTAGTCCCGAAACTCCCGGTATTGGGGTATGACAATCTCGAATACCCCGTAGATCCCGATTTTCTTAATTACTGAAATTTTTAGCTGTTCCGGATGGTTCTCGTTCTCGTCTAAAATAGCATTATATTTTATCCCTGTATGTATCCCAGATCACACCCTCTTTAAAATATTGTTTTTACGTCTGGGGAATGGCGTCCACTACAACTCTTAGCCTTCTTAATTTTATTTAGAAAGGAGCTGCTTGTCTTATCAATGATCCCACACTTACAAGAAGACTTCCTTCTCTTGCCCATCGATGGGTTTTAGGGCAATTGTCGCTGTTTTATATATATTTTAACGGCTTCTACTCTGAGGAGTTTTCTAGTTTGATTCCTTTTCTGACCGCTCCCAACAGAACAACACGTAGTGCCACTTTTATGCATCCTTCTTTAGAGGCCCTGCACCTCTCACTTTGTTCGTTCTTTTATAACCAGAAGCTACAGACCATTAAACCAGCTACCTGCAGCTGCTCTCTCTTCTCCTTAAATCCCGGGATCCCGGGATTTGGTCTTTAATGCCGGTATATTAAAACTGGATTCCGAAAATTAAAAACACTAATAAATAATAATTTTTTAGTTGGTTTATTATAATTTTTTGTAATAAAACTAAAAAAAAGATATGCCATCATCATGATAAACATGTTTAATTGGTAATTGTGTGCAGCATTATTGCTACAATAAAAATGGCTGTAATCATTTTGTTTCTCTTAAATTATTTTATTAACGTATAGAAACGTAAACGTAAACCTGTATTAAAATATTAAAGCTGTTTAATATAACATCCATTTTTTTATAAACATTACATCATGTTAAAATAATTTACATCAAAATTAAAAAAAAAATACACCAAAAAGTTTCGTTATTGGGGAAAATAAACAAAAATGGTGTTTTTTTAAACAGAATTTTTAAAAAATGGCATGAAATTTTAAAGAAATAACATTTTTTAAAAATGAAATTTATCAGAAACGACATTTATTTTATCATAACGGATCTCTGCCAGGAATAAATTATGCCCCAAATAAAATCTGCCAAAAAAATTCTCAGCAATGGTATTTTCTCTTTATTTTCATATTGAGTTTTTAAGTAATTTTTTTTGGAATTATTATTATTATTATTAGTAATAATAATTTTGTACTTAATACTTAGTTTTTTACAGAAACGGAACTCTTGAATTAACTTGTAATGGCTTTTGAGATATTCTGTTTTTAAACATGCCTGATACGAATAAGGTAATATTTAAAATGAATTTAAAACCCATTTTTACAGAAAATTGATGAAACAAAGGTGGCCTACTTGGAACTTTTTTGGGAAAATTATTATTGTTTTTAAATGTTACTTATTCCGTAATACGCAAGTTTAAAATGAGAATGTCTAGAAAGTTTATGCATATAATTAAAAAGTACCTATTTTATGTAAAACTAAACAGGCAACTGGCACTATGGATCAAATTATCAATAATATTAATACCAAAAAAGAAATATGACAAAATAATTGTAAAAAAGTAAATAAAAATGCCCGAAGCTACGCCACTGGTCCCTAATAGTAACAAAAACTTATTATAAGAAGGTGTATTTCCGTCAATGGTCTGACTGTATCCAGTTTCATTTAAGTCGAAAATCAAATTTCTAAATGAAAGGAAAATATCAATTTTGTTATATTTTCTTTCATATCCTTTATATTATAAATGGGCCATTTTATACCTATATTTGTATAAAATTTGTGTTCTATTTTAGGCCAAGAAATCTTTCATTAAGCTGTAGCTTATTTTTTGAGTCATCCTGTATAGTATCACAATAGATATTTATATAGAAGTGGGGCTACACTGTTTTTTGGTCAATAAATATCAAAAAATAATAAAAATATTTTTAAATGTTCTACCCGTCATGAGAATTTTTTCATATAAAAATAGAAAAATCAATTTTTTAACTTTTCACTAAAGATTTGAAAGTCATGCATTTTTCATATTTTTTTTTCTTGTTGCGCATTAAAAATAGAATAATTTGAAAAAAAAATCAAAAATATCAATTTTTGAATTTTTAAGTTTGATTTTCAAAAAAAAAATATCGAAAAATTGACTCAAAAAATTGTTCTGGTTAGTTTTTTAATATTTCCTTCGTCATCGGGTTTAAAAATTTAGTTTTTTTAAAATTTTCAAAAATTTGCAAAAATCGTCAAAAATTAGTAGTTATCAATTTATTTTCTATTGTTCGTGTTCTAATGCGCAAGAGAGAAAAATATAAACATTGCGAAATATTATCGGATGAACCTCAAATTTGCGGTCAAAACTCAATTTTGAATTTTTAAATTTTCATTTGCTAAAATTATTATAAACCGGTTGGTTTTTAATTAATAAACAATTTTTATCATAAATCCGATAAAGAGTAGAATAAAATGAAAAAAAAAGAACTCTCCTATATGTTATTTCTTAAATTTTTTATGGACAAAAACGATGGAGGCCCAGTTTAATGTAATTACCCCACAATATTTATTGATGAATTTTATAGAATTTAAATTTAAAATATGTTTTTTTTCATCAAGATTAAAACTATACATCTTTATTGTTAATGTTAAAAAAAAACATTACAAAAAAACACTTTCACAAAACTCCAATAATTAATTTAAATGTATTAATTTATTAGCACCATTATTTAAAAAGTGAATTGCTAAATTGAATTATAACATATTCAACTCATACCTACTCGACATACTATCAATTTCTTTTGATTAAATTCTGACGCGATTTTACTCAAAAGATCGATTCGCCTCACGTTTAGCCCAGATCCTCCGAATTCGTTTCTATTTCCGTCACCCGAATGTCTATAAATTCTACTATGGCGATCATTTATTATCATTTAGTAGTTATTAATGACCGCAGTCATGGTCCGTTCAAAATTTTTAGTGATATCAGCGGTGGTGGTGATAACAACATTAGTTTCGGCCCAAGGACCTTCCGCTGTAAATGTATTACAGGACATCTACAAAACTTGTTTGCAAGACTTGTCCACAAGTTGTGTTAAACCTAAAGCATTGCAATGGATAAGTGAAGTTTCTAATAACGAGGAAATTAGGATAACTAAGGATTTAGTTATTGTTAAGAAAGACAACCCCAACGATGTCGAGGTTAGAAATTATTATTATTTACATTATCCTTATTAATAATTAGAAATATATATTTTTTATATATAGAATACCAGAATAGGTCATCATTTATCTTTATTATGTAAACTTTTTTTTTGTAAGAGAAAACTCATATTGCTTTATAATAATAACGAATGTAAGATATTTTTTAGAGTCCATATTCTCATGTTTTTAAACTTGGTTAATTTTAAACTTTATGAGGCATTTGCACAATAAACAATGAATTTTGATGATAATAATAAGTTTTGAAGCTGCATAGTCCCATTACCGCCAGAAGACCTCATAATCAGGTGACATTAAAAAAGGAAATTAAAAATAATATGCACTTTACATTAGATATTTTTAACTTTCTTTGGTGCAGCTTATGCCTATTTATTTTTTTTTAGCAAGGACGAGGTCTGGAGGAAGATATTCTGGAAAAATTTGAAGACTTCCTTCAAACTCACGACTTAGTCGCTAAGGCGCCAGCCATTTTAAGCCCTAATGGAGTTTTAGGCAGCTTTGTACCTCGGTCGTTTGAACCTGAAGATGTCAAAGTTCCTTTAGCAGTGACTGGTAATTTATAGATGTTTAGGAATAACTGTTTCCTAATACAGAATGGAGATATTGTTTTTTGACCAATGAATAAAATATACAAAATAGCTTTCTAGAGCAAGAAAGTTAAATATTAATGTTCTTATAGAAAAAAGAGAAAATAGTTTTTAGAGCAAGAGAGATTTATATATAAAAAATAAATTTAAATATATTTACTGCTCTAAAAAGACGCAAACAGCAACTTTTTAATTGCATATTTTATTTGTTAATTCAATTATTTTTTTTTGTATAAAAGCAAATGATCTACTGTAAAACAAAAGGCATTTTTCTTATTTTAGTTCTTAAAAAATGATAATTTAATGCAAAAAACAATAGTTATTTGACCTACAAACGGTTAAGATCATTAATCCCCAATTACGTAGTTACAATATTTTTTTTTAATTTAATTTTATTAAATTTTCTTCGGGATGTATTTCACTTTTAACCAACCAACTTGATAGGTGCTTTAATAACTGTTATTCGAGTGCCAAGATTATAAGTAGATGTTTTGTTTTGTGTATTTTCAGTTACCTATACTACAATTGTTAGTTCATATAAAATCGTGCGTTAATAGGGCTATTAATGCATGTTTTTGAATGTACCAATATTACCCATAAACAAACGATCGCTAAAAAAAGATGTTTTCATAATGAAATTTTATAAAACCACTTGTACAAAGTATTCTTACAGGGCTATAAACAAACAAAAACAAAAAGTAAATTTTCCTTTATTAACTTTGTTTGTACAATTTTTTACAAGTATATATTTTAACTTATTCATAGTTTCAAATTATAAACAGTATTTTGAAAACTTTTCTTACAATCCAAAAATTTACAGGATATTAAAAATAAGTTGATATATCATCTTTTAAAATTTTTTGTATATTTCAAAATATTTTTTTAATAATTCCCTCTTATTAGTCTTTTCTTTTTCACCTATCAAAAGTAATTCTAGGTTTAAAGTAAAATCAGGACAAAAAATTGATGCTTGACTATGTCGTAGAATATTTGGCATAAATTTTTTAGATTATGGTTTTCAGAAATGTCAAATATAACATTTTAAAATTTAAATTGGTTATTTATATTTTCGCATCTTTCATTAAAAACTTTAAAATAAAAACGGTAATATAATAAGTATCTCCAAACAAAATATGTTTTGAAAAATTATAGTATGACCAAAATGCGTTTATAAACTATTTAATACTTACCGGGTTTTATTATTATTCTTACTAGTTTTTTATAATGTACATAATAAACTTTTTTTTTAATTTCAGGTCGGTCCTCAAAAATAGTTAAAAAAGTAATTTTACCATTTTTATTGGGACTTAAATTCAAGACTGCAGTTCTTGTGCCCCTAGCCCTAGCTTTGATTGCTTTAAAAACATGGAAAGCCCTTACCCTAGGTCTTCTGTCAATGGTTCTTACTGGTGCATTGTTGATCTTTAAATTGACCAAACCAAAGGTATTTCCATAGAGTTTATTACGATGATATAAATTTGGTTGTTTTAAACCAAACTTAGCACTCATATTTTATCAACAATATTAGCAAAAAATAGCTATTAAAATACAATTAAAAATTAAAAATTTATTTATTCAATAAAACGGTACATATTCAAAAACTAACGAAGTTGCCATTCTTGGCGTAGCTGGGATTTTTTTTGTAGGGAGTATGGCCCTGATATAGCTAAAACCGCTACAGGAAAACTGCTAGTGGAGAATAATTTTTTGAGTACCACGCCTAAAAATAGCTATAATTACCCCCCCTCCCTACAAAGAAATTGTAGAATATAAAAAAAATATTTTTTCTATTAGCGTCACTAAACAAAAGTTTTCACTGTGCAAAAATGTATGGACAACCAATTTAACACAAACGAATGTCTCGTAGCCTTAATATTGTTAAATTTAAAATTTAGTTAATATAAAAGTTATGTTGATTTATTGCTTTTATATTTATATTTTCATAGCATCGGGGAAGGGCACCAAAATGCCGATTCATGTTCCATCCTGGCTACGCCAATGTTTGCCATTATAAACTTCCTGAACATTCTTTTAGGATATTTTATTAATTAGCCTAATCACTTTAATCATCTACTGTCGTGGATTTATTATAATATTTTTTATAGCATGTAAACTATGAAGTTATCCACTATCCACAACACATTGATCATCACGTCGTGGATCATCCGCCAGTATCAAGTGGATGGGACCATCCTGGGTATGGAAGGCAATTGACATCACAAGAAATGGCATACAATGCATATGCCTAAAGCCTCACATTCTATTTATTTGTAAATAGATTTCTTTTTATTTATATTAAATATATTTATTTTGATTTTGTTTTTGTTACTATCTCCTTATTAAATTAACATTCAGGCATTTTTAAAATTATTTAGAGTGTAACTTGATTTTTACCTTCATTTAAACTTGCACAAGTATTCTTTTTAATATTATCTAAAAACTAAAAATGCAGACCTGGCTAAAGGGTAACGAGGCAAAACCAAGGAAGTTTAAAGGTGTATGGAAGCCCAATACTGTAGAACAAAATTGTCCAGGCGTGCAGGGCAGCGGTTGGCCCTGCGGAATTTGCGCAATGAATAGTAAGTCAGGGCCGGATTTCCATAATTCTTTGTTACTATCTATAAAATTGACATCATCAAATGTCAAATTCAACATTCACTGTTTTTTTGCACAAAATTGTTGGTTATTAAAGGATACTACTATAGAATATTTAAAATTATTGTTTTAATATTAGATTTTATATCATCTGATATAATATGGAAAGAATAGATGGCGCCACTTTACTGCCTTCTATTTAAATGGTGATATTTTTGGGAGTTTTGTATTTTTCAAAAATTTTTGTAAATAAATTAAAACACGATTTTTTAAAATAAATTTCAAACATTGTATGATAGTATTATGTACTTATCACCAATTTTGTGATAAAAAAAGGACGAAATAGTGTAAATGAGTTTAATATAATCCTAAGATTCTGGTTGTACATTAAAAAGTGAAAATTTTTATTACTGGTTTTTAGGCATATACTTTTCACTAATAACAAACATTCATGAGACAGAATAACAGTGGTTAAAAATGTTTAGTAACCTTTGGTACCTGAGTATCCATTGTAACAATATCCGTTAAATATTATTTGTGTACGGTATGTCGAGCTTAAAAATTTGATAATGCAAGATTAAGAAACCAAAAATCGAATTTATTTTTAAACAAATGGTATTGTCTCGAAAGTTGCCTCCTCTCCGATTTTGATCAAATTTGGTATACATGGGTTTTTTGGGGCGCTGATTACAAATCTGAAAAAATATCTTTTCGGCAACGTTTCGTTTACGAGATTTTCATCATCAAAGTTGAAAATTAAGCTAACCTCATTTTCACTATATTCTCCCTTCTTTCTGTACACAATTCTTGATTTTTACTCTAAAGTGGCACACGATATTTTATAAACACCTTTTAAAACCTTATATTTTTATTTATTTTACATCCTTTTTCCATTAAATTGCGAACTTTTAAGTTCAAAGGCAGCAGCCATATTTGCTTAACAAATAAAAGTGTAAAAAAGGTGTAAAATAAACATAAAAAAAAGTTTTTAAAAGGTGTTTGTGAAATATTGTGTGCCAATTTAGTGTAAAAATCAAGAATTTGTGCAAAAAGAAGGAGGAATAGTGTAAATAAGGTTAGTTTGATTTTCAATTTTGATTATGAATATCTCGAAAACGAAAGCATTGCCGAATTTTCTTTTAGATTTGTAATCAGCGCCCCAAAAAACCGTACAAATGTACTTCCTTTCATGCAATTAGAGGGACCTGTATATATTAAGAATTTGTCTGGTCTGCCCAGTAATCAATAATTTTGATCCTTTAAAAGAAAGTACTAAATTATTAAATGAAATAAAGGTATACCTAAATGTAAACCTTACTTCTTTTTAATAATCCACAGAAATACACAAACATTGTGGAAATCATCTAAAAGATAGTTAAGATTGCCTTACTTTTTTCACTAATATTTCCTATCAAATTTTCATTTTCTATAATTTATAATTGATATATTATTATTTATTCGGTTACCTAACGTTACGTCTTATAAGAAGCACCTAATTTAAATATAAAAAATACTTACCTAAACTTAAAAAGACGGGTGTGTTACCCTTGGATTTGCAAGACAAAACCATACAACCTCTAGTCATTTTGTTACGATATTATAAGTAACAAACAATGAGCACAAAATTAAAGTCACAATTTAATAAACACTAATCACTAAAATAAGGTTTTGATCAATCCAAAAAACGGTAATCCGGCTCTCATAAAATTATAATGTGTTGGCTAACTTCACACTGATTTATCAGTGTGTAAGTAGGCAACAAATTAAATTATTTCGTGAAATTTTGTTAGTACGCAGAATCGGCGGGGCCAACTCTGACAGTTATTTTCATACTGGGCTGGACATTTTTTGATCGAATGGGCCATAGCATTGGGCTTCCATACACCTTTAAACTTCCTTGGGCAAAACCGACAAGTAAATTTTTAAATACGTAAATTTTTGTAATGTTTTTCATATGAGCAATAAATAATGTACATATGAAAAATATTACTGGTAATGCCAAAAAATTGCTTCTGGTCTTTCGCCGCAACTGATATAAATATTATGTCCTTGTGTACAGTAGCATATTATAAGATCCATGGCACGCGTACTACAGAGATTTAAATGCCTATTTCTATTCGTCACCTGCAGGCCCTATAAGGCATCGCCGAACAATATTGAGGAATAGGAAAACTTTTTATAAATTTATTTAAGCCTACTAGATATTAAATACGTAGGTGTCCGGTTATAACCGCAACCCCCTTTTTTATTTGACGTTTAGGAAAAACAAGTTTAGTATAAGAGTTTAGTCGTATATTTATTTTTTTTAATTACTTTTTCCTTAACAGGGTGTTTTAGAAAATCATGACGTGGCCCTACTATCTTATTTTAATTAAGTATCCAATTTCTTTAAGATTTGCATTCTTCTTAAAATTCTAAACATATTTTATGTAGCATACGCTATGTCTGACTTTAACGGTTATTTATTATATCAATTAGCCATGAAGTTTGACATATCCGTCAAATGACTTTTTTTGCACTGACATTTATTTTAATTAATTGGTAAAATATTATTTAATTATGGGTTATTCTGAATAAAAGAAAAGACATTTAAAAATTGAATGCTAAAAATAATTATAATCAAAAAAGGGCCCAAAGGGAACATAGGCATGTGTATGGCTGCGAAAGAGTCGTAACTACATTAGTAGGTAACTAAATTTGGACTTAATGTATTTATTTGACAGATATGTCCAATTTCATGGCAAATTAATAAAATTAGCAAACGTAGCGATATCGCATGATAATGATAAAGCTTGCGGTTTTTTGATTTTATTATGTAATTACTAAAATCAGACATAGGGTATGCTACACTAAAAATGTTTAGAATTTTAGGAAGAATGCAAATATCAAATAAAAATAGGGGGCTCATTGGAAATAAGATAGTGGGATCACGTCCAGACTTTCTAAAACACCCTTTACAAGTATAAGAAAATTTTAAAAAAACATATTTTAAAACAATAAACTTTTATACTAAACCTAATTTTTCCAAACGTCATATAAAAAAGTAAATGATGGGTTTCATTTATGATCGGACATCCGGTACATTTCAGCATTACACAACAAAGTTCAAACACATAGAAAATATAAAATAAATAATAAATAAAGATCCTGCAATAAACAAAGATAACTAAAAAAATAAGTAAACAGTAAGATTGATACTAACACCACTGTGGACCACTTTTAAACGCTTTGCTTTTCTGACATACCCTGTTAATAACTACATCTGCAAAAGTATTTGTTGTTATTTATCAGGTTCGCAGCTAATTAGAAACAGGGCATCCTAATTCTTCTGTTTAAAGCAAGGAAGTTTAAAGGTGTATGGAAGCCCAATACTGTAGAACAAAATTGTTCAGCCGTGCAGGGCAGCGGGAATCAGGGGGTCGGCAATGCAGGTTTTCGCAATGAGTAGTGGGTCAGGCCAGACTTCCATAATTCTTTGTTACTATCTATAAAGTTAACATCACCATATGTCAAATTTAAACATTCACTGTTTTTTGCACAAAATTGTTGGTTATTCAACGATATCACTGTAGAATATTTAAAATTATTGTGTAATATTGGATTTTATATCATCTGATATAATATGGAAAGAATACTTTACAGCCCTCTATTTAAATGGTTGATATTTTCGGGAGTTTTGTATTTTTCCCAAAATCTTTGTAAAAAAATAAAAATTTTTTTTTAAAATAAATTTAAAAACTTTGTTAAATGAAAAAAAATTACCTAAATAAAACCTTATTTCTTTTTTTAATCCAAAAACCAAAAAATTTGGTAATCATCTAAAGATAGTTAAGTTGCTTACTTTCCCCCTGTTTCCTATGAATGTTTTATTTTCTATTTTCATAAATTATTAGGTATTTTTTTATTCGGTTACCTAACGTTACGTCTCATGAAAAAAATAATTTAAATATAAAAAATACTTACCTAAAATAAAAAAGCCCGGGGATGTTACCCTTGGTTTAAGACAAAACCATCAACCTCCAGTCATTTTTTGTTTAAGTAAAAAAATAAAACAAAATTATAGTCCAATTTAAATTTAAAACTAAACCAAAATAAAAAAGTTTTTATCAATCCAAAAACTCCTAACCACAAAATATAATCACACAAAGGGAAAACAACCGAAACTAATAGGCGCAAAGGGCCAAACCCAAAGAAAACGGCGATTGTGGCACGACGCCAACGGTTGGTGGATGGTAAAAGCGGAAAATCCGGGTGGCGATGCATTAAAAGGGATTCCGGCTCCATAAAAATTAATGTGTTGCCTAACTATTTATTTTTAGGTTTAATGGGAAAAATTTTTTCATAATTTTGTTATTGCGCAGAATCGGAAGACCAAGTTGACAGTTATTTTTTCTGGGTGGACATTTTTGATCAATGGGGGTGCATTGGGCTTCCATACACGTTTAAAACTTCCTTGGTTTAAAACAGCTATTATACGTTTTTTCATGTATTTAGCCTTTTTGCTTTAAGGCTTAGGAGGTCCCTTCAAACAACTTTTGGGTCTCACCGGAAATTCCATCTTGGTGGACAAGCTCGCGCCTCTGGGGCCATAGCCACAAAAAACTTTAAAGTATACAAAATCAATGTTTTACACCCAAATTTTTAAAAAAAATTTTTTTAATTTTAAAAATTTAATTTAATTTAATTTAAAAATTTTTA
>JAHBCN010002312.1:0-93877 GCA_019359885.1 Listronotus oregonensis
GGTTTTACCCATTACTACTCATCATTTAATATCTAATTACTTATTAATTATTACTATGACAGTTTTGTCACTCTACAAAAACGGCTGAAACCATAGAAACGTAAAAAAACATTAAGAGATGAGCGGATTTTTTTCTTCTTAATTTGCATTTAAATGGGAATATCTCGTAAACAATTGAATATGGAGATATGATATGCCATATAAAAAATATCTAGAATTTTATGCAAAAAACAAAAATTCAACAAAAAATATAGGGAGTCCTTTAAAAAAATAATTTTCTTCTCGTACGGGCTTTTTGATACACCCTGTATACATAACGTTGTTCGCAAAATATAGAGCAGCGAAAACAAAAATATTTTTGTATAAAACGTTTATAACGTATATATATATATATATATATATATATATATATATATATATATATATATATATATATAGACATATATATATATATATATATATATATATATATATATATATATATATATATATATATATATATATATATATATATATATATATATATATATATATATATCTGTGTGTGTGTGTGTGTGTGTGTGTAAAAGTTGAAATTTGCTATGCTTGTAAAAGTTTGTCAACTTTAACCGCTTGCATCTTGGTCACCAATCGACCAATTGATAATTTTATACAAAAAATTAGATTGCAAAATTATTGTGCAATAACTATCGAACGAAATTTGGCGTAGGTCTCATCACAGCTTAATGTTTTTTTGGCCGGATATAAAGGTCCTTAGAATAAACTATATCTATTTTGCAAAAAACTTACAATTACTGTATTTTGCAATATTTATTAATCCTAACTTGCAATTTAATTTCATAACTTTTTGGTTCCTTCATTTTTATCTACGACCAAGTAACCTCAAAGCTATGAGCGATTAAAGTAGAAAAAATGCATTTAATCTTTTTTTTTATTTTGTATGTTTTACAAAGAGAGCGTATTTCTTTTCTTGTTATAGCCAATATTTTAAGTGTTTACAGCGAAAACATGTCTGTCATCTCGTATATCCAACCAAAAACAGATAAGGCTTTGTCTATCTGTGGAAATTGATCCAGGTGTAAGAAGTCAAAACCACGAAAAACCTGTTGAAAACTACTATATTCGTTAAGTTATTAAACTAGATATATTATTTATTGATATGATCAATAATTAAGTGTTACTATTAGGATAAATAATTAATTAATATTAAAAGCCATAACAATAATAATTTGGGTTAAAACATTAAACCAAATTAAAAATTATTAACCTTTCTGTAATTATAAATTTAAAAAACCAAACAGTATATTGCATAATCAAAAATCACTGAAATAACCAGTTCGCTTAAACTGGTAGAAGTGTATTCGAGACACATACTTAGCCAATACCAAAAAAATCCCGCCAAGCAAGATACACGTGATATATCGCAGAACAATTTATGATCGAGATTTACCTGGTCACAGCATCCCTGCAGCTGTGCGTCCAGGTGCGTGCTCCCTTCTCACCCTAAAATTGCGGGACAATAAAAGGAACCATTTATTGATATCGGATCCGACAGAGGTGGACTTTATGGGGATAATTTGTACGTATCCAGTTATTTTAGATTAAAGTTTTTAACTACGAGTACTCATTGTTATTTTGTTTTTTTCGGAAATTGTATTTTTATATTTTTTTTTATTGTGCAACTTTTCCTACTTTCCTGACTAGTTTTCCTTAAATTGTGTATTTATTATTTTGTTATTACATGTATAAAGATATATAAGAAATACCTTGTTGGGTATTCGCCAAAAATTTCTATCTTTATACTCTTCACGATGGGACGGCTTCGGTCCTGATCTCGGGATATAGAACTGGGTGTGCTTGGAACCTATTGACTATTGACCACTACGAACTGGCGGATTGTCTGAAACAAAATAAAAAAAAAATATTGATAATTTTTAAAGGCTTTTCCCTTACATTATATTGCACTTTCCGTCTGCACATAATTATGTTTTTATTTGGTTTTTGTTAATTGGCTTTATGTTTTTTTTTAACTTCAGCCCACGAAGGCTTGTATCGAGCCTAAGTACTGGGTACCGTGGTTGCCGGGTTTTTGAAGATTTAACCCATTTTATGTCCCCGTTCCGTTGACGCTGTTCAAGCACTGAAACAAGCAGATATTGCATTCCACGGCACCTTTTAGACGACGCGGTAGTGCTACCACGGACCTTACACAAATTACTACAACCCATTAACATCTGGGTAATGTCAGCCAGACAAGACCGACAATTTAAAGTGGATTCTGAATCAAACCCAACGGCAAACGGTGTTCACTGGCGGTCAGCCATCCAATTAATAACCGTGCCGTGCTCGGAGTCGCTTAACTTTGCTAATTTCATGGAAAAAGGTGTTGGCAAAAGTCGTTGTATATATATATATATATATATATATATATATATATATATATATATATATATATATATATATATATATATATATATATATATATATATATATATTTATATATATATATATATATATATATATATATATATATATATATATATATATATATATATATATATATATATATATATATATATATATATATATATATATATATATATATATATATATATATATATACTTATTTAATTTTTTAAAAATTTTGCTATAATAAAATCAGATGCGTCGTAATTTTTTAAAATCCAAATGTCTCGAAAACTGTTGCTTATATCCACTTTTAACAAGTATACCTTTTTGTTTTAAAAATGACTAAACAATTATTTAATTTACTTAAAAATGTAATACAGGACCGTACCAAAAAGTTGTGATTGTTCAAAATAGTAAAAAGACGTGTAGGTGACGCCCCCTACAAGTAAGAGCCGTATTAAGATTAGATTTAATCCGTCATTCAAAAAAACTCCCGGATACCAATTTTTACTTCAATATTTACATT
Organism: Listronotus oregonensis; assembly: GCA_019359885.1. Taxonomy (NCBI): domain Eukaryota; kingdom Metazoa; phylum Arthropoda; class Insecta; order Coleoptera; family Curculionidae; genus Listronotus; species Listronotus oregonensis. The sequence goes on from JAHBCN010002312.1 coordinate 2,936, forward strand.
ATCATAGATTTTATTTAAAAAAGTAGAAAAATTAAATAAACATTTTAACACCCTGTATTTCGAAAACGAAGGTCTTGCGGACTCATATTTGAATAGAGTTGTATGTTTATTTTTGGACCATGGCTACGTACCTGAAGTATTGACATTTCCTAATGAATCACCCTGTATATGAGTATTTCATAAACATCCCATCTCATTTAAAAAAATTGAGTTAAAAAAAAATATATTTAAAAACCAATAAAAAAATGTCAAGCTTTTAAGCGGACTTCTATAAAAAGAAAGGGGTGCGCAATAAAATAATAGTCTGCAGTGACAATATGGGCACGCGCTTGAATCAACCAACCAACCAAAATAAGTTCTATGGTCATTCAGATCAAAAAAGATGTTTTTTTTATGCCACTCTATCAAAAATAAGCAAGTTGGGTACATCTTAAATGAAAAAATTAAAATTTCAACATAAGTTTATGACCTGTCAAGAAACGTTCAAAGATGTGTTATGGTTCTCATACTCATAATGTCTTTTGCATGCTTTTTATATAAGCAAAATATTGGCCAAATTTAATTTTCTTGTCATCAATAACAAAAGAAAAACAATAAAAGCGAGTCACCATTTAGTATCACCTATATCTTTCATTCATTATTTCCACCGACATGCGCTTTCTTTATACCACCACCCGACTCATAAGGGTCCCAACGATTAAGATTTACCTGCATTTAAGCATAAAGCATTTTGCCAGTAAATGTTGTCTGATAGCACATTTTATAGAGATTTTTTTAGTTATTACCTGGTAAGTAACAAGTACCATCTCTTAAAAAATGGTCAAAAATGGCAATTTTTTCTTTTAGAGTGAAAAATTTTAATGTAATTGTAATTTAATCACAATGCTCTCAAAAGGACTTTTGTAAAGAGTCCAAAACCAAACAAAATGGTTTTATGCTAGTCCTTATTGGTGCATTTTTTGTAGAGAAAAGTCGGGAAAACCGCTAAATTTGATAACTTTTAAAAAATGCTGACCTTAGATTCTTTTAATAGTCCAAGAAAATAGGTCGAAATACGAATTTAAGGTTAAAATTTGAATTTTTAATATAAGTTACTTTAAGAATTGAAAACGTATTTTTTTTGAATTCACCTGGGAAGGGTGAAAAAAATTAAACAAGTGTTTTTTTAATTTTAAAAGAAATGGTAAGTCATAGAAAAAAGTTTTAAATAAGAGTTGTAGAACGTAAATTCTTAATAAAATGATATTATAACTTTTTTCTAAAATTAAAATTAATTAGATAGTAAGAAAGTAGATGAAAGCAACTTTAAATCATAAATAAAAAAATTAAAAAACTTATATTTTTTTTATTATTTATATAATTATATTAATTCTCTAGAATTAAATTTGTTTATTATATAAATAATTAAAAAAACTTGAGTTTTTTAATTTTCCAAAAATGTATGATTTTTTAAAGTTGCTGTTATCATCCCCTAGCTTTTAGCTACCCTATTTCAGTTAATTTTAATTTTAGGAAAAAAAGTTATAAATAATTTTTATGTAGAATCTTATGTTCTACAACTTTTATATAAAACGTTTTTTCTAGGACTTACCGTTTTTTTTTAAATTTCAAAAAAACCATTTGTTTAATTTTTTTTCACCACTTCCCGGGAGTGAATTAAAAAAATACAGTTCGCTTTTAGATTCTTCAAAGTAACTTATATCAAAAATTCAAGTTTTAACCTCAAATTTGTATTTCACGACCTATTTTCTTGGACTATTAAAAGGATCTAAGGTAATAAGTGTAAAAAACGGCTTCAAACATTACGGTGGACAAGCAATCTCGCTGTTGGAGTGGAGTAGTTGTGGTTCAAAGCAAACCGTAGAAATACAAAAGCCTGGAACGGTACATTTATCCTAACCCGACCCCCACTACTCTGTCCCAAGAGAAAAATAGCGAGTGATGCACAATGTTCGAAGCCGTTTTTCACACTTTTTGCCAAATTTATATGGGAATCAAAAATATACAAGTTAATACAATGTAAAGTTTAACAATCTGTTCACTACATTTAAATCGGACAAATACAGTTAATACGCTATCACTGCAAAATATTTAAACTACTATTTTGAAAAAACACACATCGGATAGCATCCACCTTTAACCCGTTTAACACAACATTTTATATATAATCATTTTTCCAAAGATCATCTTTTTAGCTTTATAGTCCAAGAAAATAGGTCGTGAAATACGAATTTGAGGTTGAAACTTGAATTTTTATATAAGTTACTTTGAAGAATCTAAAAACGAACTGTAAAAGTTTTTTCTGAATTCACCCCCGGGAAGAAGTGAAAAAAAAAATATTAAAAAAGTGGGTTTTTTGAAATTTTGAGAAAACGGTAAGTCCTAGAAAAAAAGTTTTATATAAAAGTTGTAGAACATAAAATTCTACATAAAAATGATTTACAACTTTTTTTCCTAAAATTAAAATTAACTGAGATAGGGTAGCTAAAAGCTAAGGGATGATAACAGCAACTTTAAAAAATCATAAATTTTTGGAAAATTAAGAAACTCCTAGATTTTTTAATTATTTATATAACAAACAAATTTAGTTCTAGAGAATTAATATTATTATATTAATAATAAAAAAAATATAAGTTTTTTAATTTTTCAATAATTTATGATTTTTTAAAGATGCTGTTATCATCCCCTAGCTTCTAGCTTACCTATCTCAGTTAATTTTAATTTTAGAAAAAAAGTTATAGAGTCATTTTTATGTATAATTTTACGTTCTACAACTTTTATTTAAAACTTTTTTTTCTATAACTTACCGTTTCTTTAAATCCGTATGTCACGACCTATTTTCTTGGACTATTAAAAGGATCTAAGGTATGCATTTTTTAAAAGTTATCAAATTTAGCGGTTTTCCCGACTTTTCTTTTCAAAAAATGCACCAATTTTGGTTCTATGCGCTTTTGTTTTTTAAATGTGGTACTCGTTACTAAGAAGTTAATTACTAAAAAAGTCTCTATAAAGTTTGTTTATAGTTTTCAACACGCTGATCAAAAGTCTCAACGGGCACAAAACCCAAAACCCCGCTAACCCCCCCAAAAAAAAATTCAGCCTTAAAGGTCACTGGGGATTTGAGGGTGATTATGGTGGGATTTACTATAAGTTTGCAAAGTTTAAAAACAATGGGCCAAAACCCATTTTCCATAGAAAAATTGCAGGGTCCTTTAAAGTGCGTTTATCTCGAAAACAGTTGCTCCTGGAGATCTAAATATGGTATACATTTTTGACGCAGCGGGAATAGTAGTAACTTCTTTTTTAATAAACAGACCAATTTACTAAGCTTAAAAAAGTTATGTCATCTAAAACAAGTGGGATAGGGCGAACCTGGCGCCCTCTACTAGCAACATCAACAGTATGGACAAATTTGAATTTCTCACCTTAAAAAACCCCCAAATCCTCAGTTTTGTACCGCTATGTCTTTTAGTAAAGAAATTATTACGAAAAAACGAAAACAAAATGAAAAGTTTGAGACCCTCTATCTTAGTTGTTATCAACTTTTGGATAAGGCAAATTACGTTAATTGCATTATTTCGACCTAAGCAATCTGCTCAGTATAAAAACTTATAAAAAGATTGTTCGTGAAAATAACTAAATTACTATATTCTAGTAAAGAAAAAGTTGAGTTTTTATCAACCAGGTTGTTACCAGATTGATGCAGTGTTCAAGGAAACTCCCTTAAAATTTTATTGGTGTTTAAATATATTTTTCATTTTACTCGATTTTTTTCAGATAAGATGAGGTGTTTATTTTTATACCCACCATTTTCGTATTCATAATTTGGTAGCATGAAGTCTCAGTAAAAATTCTCATATATAATAGAAAGCAAGTAACACACATACAAAAAATGTGTGTGTTGTGTAGTAAATAATTTGGGAAAACAGGTGAATAAACATGTAGTACTCCTGTACAGGGTGGGCATTTTATTAGGGTCCTATACATTTTCTAGGAAACTGCAGACTTTTAAAAAATAAAGTTTGGATAAAAGGTTCTTGGATTAATTTATACTTTTAAGTAATTTCACTTTCACATATACAGGGTGTTTATTGTGTTGGCCGCTGGTGTTCACTTTCTTATTTTAAATGGAACACCCTATTTATTATTATATATTTGGAAAGCGCTTCCAAAGACCAGTTCAACGATATGTAACAGTATGGTCTGTGTCGCAACGTTTCGGATTTTCTTTAATTTTTGACTTATTTTTAAATTAATACAAATACTGTAAATATTCCTTTTTTAAAAATTTGGTTACGTAAAAAGAATTACAGAAGCTTTATTTTATCTATATTGGCAGACAATTTTTTTTAATTTTAAAAATGTTACAATGTTGCCATGTTTTGTCTATCGTAATTTTTTTTTAGTTTTTTAAATGTAATCCTCTGTATATAATACCAAATCTATATAAAGAATTGTATTGATTTATAATAATAAGTATACAGGGTGTAGTGTTCTTGAAAAAAGGCAAATATGACTTTTCCTGAAGACAATCATCCATAGGTTCGAAACGGTGACTCGCAGACCCATGTTGTTATACATCGTTAAAAAGGTCTTTTAACACTTTATATAGATTTGTTATTATATACAGGGGTTTGCATTTAGAAGATTCAAGGAATTTTACGATGGACAAAACATGGCAACATTGATTTATTTTTAAAAAAATTTGCCTGCAAACGTATATAAAATAAGCTTTTGTAATTTTATTAACGTGAACAAATTAAAAAAAGGAATATTTACCGTCTTTTTATTAGTTTAAAAATAGGTCAAAAATGAAAGAAAAACGTCAATAAATCCGAAACGTTGAGACACAGGCCCATACCGCAGTGTCTGAGAAAATGTATAGGACCCTAATAAAATGCCCACCCTGTACATCAATGCGTGTGTTCAGAGCAGACTAGCACATGGTATCACTGCTTGGGGCTCTTCGTCAGGAATACATAGATTGCTGGTTTTTCATTTTGTTATTTGAAGTAATTAATAAGTGTTTTTAAATATTTATTGATATTAGGTTTTTACATTTAACGCATGCTTTGTTCTTTTTAAGAAATCTATATAATGAAGGATATAAATAAATGAATAAGTAAATAAATAAAAGGTAAATGGACATGTTGTCAGTTTTTGGAATTTAGTTTGTTGTGCATAAGACAATTTGATGAGTTAAAAGTGCTGGACATTACCTTGATCAATATGGTAGTTATTTGAAACCTGGTAAAGGTTGACATTTATTTTGTTAATAATACAGTATAACCTCCATAATATTGCCTTATAAAAAATAGCAAATAATTGGTATAAGTACATTTTGCATTGCCAGAGATATTTTAAAAACTAGAAATACGTTAAAAGTACATAAAATACATTGTACAATGTACATAATAACATATGTTATGAAAATCCTTACAAGCAAATGTAACTAATTTTGGAACTACCTTAAAAAAATTGGAAATATTTTTTTTGTTTTTTGACTTCAAATCTTTTTTTACAGCAATATTTTTTAGTTCAAAAATTTTAGTTCAAAAAGTAACTCAATTTGGTTGTCTGGTATATTGTTTTCTGATGCCCACTAGATACAATTGCTAATAGACTTGGCATCTTGGTGTTTAACTTTTTCCACAATTTGCAAATCATCATCCCTAGAAGAAAAATCGCTCTCTACATCATTTGTCACCTCATTTATTTCAGCAAGAATATCGTTATCTGTTAATAACACGTCAGTCTCAGATCCACTTCCTGTGATCCAGGCTTCCAAATCTTTAGTTGCAATATCTATGCCTAATATTTGTTTACGAGAACTTTTACTTCATTGATTTCGTTTTGGAGTTACTTCCATTTTTAATATTCATTGCATAAGTTGCCAGGGAAATGTTTTCTTCTTCATCTTCTTCGTCCAAACCCACCTCCTGGGTGGACAGCAATGGCTTCCACGACTTTTTGCTTAGGTCTTGATGCACTTGGTACCATGCTTCTTGTAATGAAAAAAACTACGACTTTAAGATTAATGCCGTTTAAGGTTGTAGGAATGTCAGTCTTAGATGCTACAATTTTTTAAGCAAGTTCCACGGGCAAAGAAGCTCTGAAAAGCTTGAACAATTAAAATAAATTGCGCAAGCACGTAAACTGTCCGGATTAAAGAGAAGCATCCGGATTATGACTTTTAAAAATTAGTGTCCGGAGTACTGGATGTCTGGATTTAAGTGTGTCCGGACCATAGAGGTTACACTGTAATTAGTGTTTGCTAACTAAAAAGCCTATTTTATACTTTCACGTATTTTCTCAAATCGATTTTGCACACTTGAACATATTCTCCTCTTTTTTTATTTCCAATAAAGCTTTAAGTTTGTTTTTTTAAGTCGTTAAGTAACTATAGCAATATACCTTAACATTTAGATGATATTAAGCACTGTGTGTGTAGTTAGAAATAAGTTTTTTTAAGGTTTTGAATAAAATATATAAACATTATTTTTGTGTGTTCATGGAATAAAGAATAGATTATATTTAAAAATATGTATATTTTTGACCAGGCCTAACCATGACTTGTATCGCTGACCACATAGGGGAACTTCAACAGTAATTTTATTCCTAAAAATTGACTATTAGTTGTAAAAAATATATTGGTTAAAAAGTTAAAAAATTCAGCTAGCATACAAATTATAATAAATCTTAGTAGGTTAAAATGAAACACTACATTCTCGGAAATGTACGTAGGGGAGACCGGTCAAATATCGCGCACCAGGGAATACCGCGCAGGTCAGTGTACAATTACTGAACGTGCCCAATAACCATTCAATAAGTGCTGCCATCTTTTATAATAATTTTAAGTACCTATTCTTTTTGCGGGCGCCTAATTAGTCGTTTAATACATTTTTCATGGAAACTCATGTTTTAACTGATTTCCATCTAACTTTTACCAAATTTTAGGTAAGTGGCCAAAATTTTGTATATCTTTTATGAGTACAGTTGTTGTCTTATATGCTTTTATATATTAACAGCCTTATTTTGCTGAATTGATAACTCTCCAAAGTTTTCACTTCTTGTGTGGGTTGGGGTGAAATGGCGCCATGTTGTTTGGGGGAATGCCGCGCAATAGTTGCGGGGCATTACCGTGTGTGCGCGGTATTACCCTTTATTACTTATTATGTTAAGTTAATAATATGTATTTTTTTTAGACAACATGACCAGAAAATATAAACGAAAGTCGCAAAAATGCAATTGGTCTCCGATACAGTTGCAGGCAGCAATGGATGCTGTAAGAACTGGACGAGCTATTCGAGAAGTAGGAAGAACCTTTGGGATTCCTGAGTCTACTTTACGTGACCGACTAAAGTCTAATAATTCCAATGCAGCAAAATTGGGAAGAAATCCTGTATTCAACAAATTCCAAGAAAAAGCTTTATCAACACAAGTAAAAAAATTGGCAAAAGTTTTCTTTGGGATTACTCCGATTGAACTGCGCCGACTAGCTTACAGTTTCTCGGAAGAAAACAATATTAAACACCCTTTCGATTCCGAAAAAAAAAATAGCTGGTGAAGATTGGCTAAATCTTTTTTTAAGACGCAATAGTACTATTAGCCTTAGGCAACCGGAAGGTACTAGCTTAAATCGTATCTCTGCATTTAACAAAACTGAAGTAGATCGCTTTTTCCAAAATCTGATATCAGTTATGGACAAATATAAATTTTTAGAAGGTCGAATCTTTAACGTCGATGAGACCGGTATTTCGACCAGGATCTGCTATATCCTGGGAACGGGGAAAAACTGTAACGGTTGTATGTGCCATGAGTACTTTGGGTCAGTATATCCCACCGATGTTTATATTCCCGAGACAAAGGATGAATCCACATTTGCAAAGAAATGGTCCTCCTGGAGCTGCCTATCACTGTTCAAAAAATGGCTGGATTAATAAAGGGCTTTTCTTGGAATGGATAAAACATTTTAATAGCCATATTAAAGCATGCCTAGAAGACCCTGTGCTTTTAATACTCGACAATCATTTAAGCCACATTTCACTGGAAGTTTATAATTACTGCAAAGATCATGGCATTGTAATGGTGTCCATTCCACCCCACACGTCGCACCGCATGCAGCCACTTGATCTGACTTTGTATGGCCCTTTAAAAAATGCATTTAATAGGGAATGCGACTTACATATAAGAACCAAAGCCTATGAAAAAATAACGCATTACGATTTGGCATCCATTTTTAACAAGGCATACATAAAAGTTGCTACGATGGACAAAGGAATTTCTGGCTTTCAAGCTGCTGGTATTTGGCCAATAAATCCAGAAAGATTTCCTAAAGAAGATTTCAGCCCAAATTCCAAAAAGGACATGGTGCTTTACCATTCGCAACTGAATTTAGATGATGAGAGGGAAGAAAACAATACAAATAAAGCAAATAGTCAAAAAGAAAATTCCAAAATTGAAAAAGAAAAAATTAAAGACACTCGCGAACCTCAACCAAAACCATCGAGAGCCTGCGAGAACCTTGAACCTCAACCAGGACCGTCAAGAGATTGTGTTGTTAATAGGGACTCCCCACCTCGCTTCCCACTTAAGCAGCTGGAAAATTTGGCTCCTGTCATTACTAAGAATTTTTCACTTCGTAAGCAGTTGGAAATACTTTTACCCATTCCAGGACCAGTTTTTAAACCGTTTGTCAAGAAAGGAACAAAAAAGCATTCCGAAATTTTGAAGTCCACTCCTCTAAAGGAACAGCTTGAAGCGGCTAAAGAAAAAAAGATCCAGAAGGAAGGATAGGCAAGAGTAAAAAGTAATGCAAAAAAAGTTAAGCAACCAAAAAAAAGAAAATTGGCCATTAATAAGAAAATCCCAAAACCCAGACATGTCAGAAACTTGCATTTAGATGATGAATCAGATAGCAACGCCAGTAGTTATGATGAGAAGAAGTTATGTGACGACAATGAAGAGGATGAAGTCGACCCCTTCAGTACGGATGTGTGCATTGTCTGTGGAGAATTTGGAAAGAACAAAGAAATGTGGTACCGATGCATTTTATGTGCAAACTGGTCACACGCCGAATGTAATGTTAAATTAAACAAAGTAATGTATACCATTGTTTAATTTAACAACAAAGAAAATTAACCCTAGTTATGCTAGCTAAATGATATTTATAATCTGCGCGCCCTTGCCCCACAAAATGCGCGGTATTACCCAATGAACTGGGGAATACCGCGCATGGCAGCATTTTTTGAAATCCGCTTTACATAAAATTAGTGGTTTGTTAAACTTTTTGTTAGGTAATCATTAGATACCTTACGCATGTACATACCAGTAGGCAAAAGCGTGTCTAAAAAATCTTTAACACAACTTTTTTACAAGCAAAATTTCTTAAGTGCGCGGTATTTGACCGGTTTCCCCTAAATAGGAATAAAAATGACAAAACTATTAATAATGTAAAATCCAGTAAATACACCTTTAATAGAGTATAGCAGGAAAACTAATTATGAATATTTCATTGATTATTCATATAGTATGGATAATAATGTAGCGCCAATTATGACCTGGGGGGATATTTATTTTCCAACAAATCATTGTTGGGAAATTCAGTAGCATTTATTGCCAGATCAGTTATAAATCACTCTTTTGTATTGTTTATTAATTATGCACAATGTAGTTTTTGGTAGGTGTTAAACAATTTATTTTTATAAAACATAGTGTTGTAGTTATAATACCATATTGTTTATACATTTATAATTTTACAACAAATACAGCGTTTTTCGATATACATGACTTTTTAAAATTAGGAATTACATTATCAACGAGTAGAAAAGGTAACATAAAAATTTAAATGTTTATATCAATGATAACGATATTAAAAAATATATATTAGGTATAGTTTTATGTTTGTATAAGAATCAAAATTTAAAATATGTTTGCGTATACCGTTCGACAAGAAAATTAAGCTGTTATAACATATTTTTGTTTTTGGCAAATTAGTTTTGGAAAAGGCTATAAGGGAAATATTTTTTTTTGTATTATTGTTTTTATTACTGTCGATCTTACCGCAAAGTGAACTATTCTTTGTTTATTAAATGACATGTATACATAATAAACCCGACGTATCCAAGTCTTTATATCTTTACATACATTTTATTTATTAAAATACAATGACGCAAAGACCACCAAAGATTACAGGTAAAATTTTAATTAAACCGCATAAACTAAATAAAGGATGTTTCTTAAAAAAATAATAATGTATCGTGTTTAACATATGTAGTAATTTAAATAAAGTAATTGCTAAAATATTCAATTACTTTTAGTTTTAATCGATAATTGAATTACTTTTAACAAACATGTTAGTAATTGATAATCGTAATTTACTACTACTTAGAAGAGTAATTGGTTATTGTAATTGAATTACTTTTTAAAAGTAATTGCGACAGCTCTGATTCTGTTTAAGCACAGGTATATCCTTAACCCTAGACTAAAGCCAGTACCCAAAGATCATTTTTTTATAGTGATATAATAATATAGAAATAGTAATAAATACCTTGGTATAACATATGTTAGCAGCAAAAGTAAATAAAAACAAAAAAATATTTTAATTTTTAAAGATAATATTTAGACTAAGAAGCTGTACATTTTTTAACTTTAAGAGTAAAAACAAAAAAAAATATATTGTTAGGCTCGAACAAGAGAAAAATAAAACTTTCTCTTGTCCGAGCCTAACAAGATATATTTTTTTTAAATTTGGTTACCCTGCACACTATAAATTTTTTACATTTGTTATTAAAAGAGTAAAACAAAAAGTAAATTCTGACCTAATAATGTATTCTCTTACGAAAAGTAATAGTTATTTACTTAAAGGGTACGGAAGTGATTCTTTTCCGTACGCCACAGCAGTTGCACGAACTACGCGAAGCATATTCCTGAAATTTTTTTCAAAATTTTTACACTGCAATTTGTTTAGACAATAATGTTTACCAACCCCCTGAAAACTTTTGTGTAAACTTTTTAAGTATAAAATGAGTTATTAGTTGGTATTTACAAATATAATTTTACCACAGATAGACCTTACTTAAGATTAAGTATATTATATAGTGTCAACATATTTTTATGTTAAAAATAAAGCATGAGAAATTTCACGCATGAAATCTTTTATATTGTACAGGGTGTCCGAAAAGTCTTAGTACGGCCTAATATTTCCGAAGTTAGTTAATATAGAGAAGTAAATTTTGGCGAATGCATACGTATAAAAAAACTACTTCTTTACGCATTTACAAGTTTTTCACCCTTGCAGGGGTGGCACCAGGGGGTTGCACCCAAAAATCTTAAATGGAATCCTATTTCGGTATGTAGCTCATTTTAAAGGCCTTTAAAAAACAAACATTGCTGCACAAATTAGAGGTATCTACGATTACCAGTTCCCGATGACCCAAAATGACTACCTCCAACCTCCTGACAATAATTGAGTCTATTTTGAAATTCTGCTTTTACGTTTGTCAGAATTTGTGGTGTTATAGTGGGGCACACACCGGTGATTCGTTGTCATAGTTCTTGCAAGTTTTCTGGTTTTGTTGCCAATGCCCTCTCCATTACGTAACCCCAAACGAAGAAGTCAAGGAAAGCGAGGTCCGGGGATCTTGGTGGCCATTTAATAGGCCCTCTACGCCCGATCCATCGACCAGGAAATTCCTCATATAGGTATTGTCTTACAGTTAAATAAAAGTGTGGAGGTGCCCCATCCTGCTTAAAAATTGGATCGTAGTCAAAAACATCATTCTCAATAGTAGCTATAATTGCAGGTGTAATAGCTTCTTTTAAAAGTTGTAAGTATAAGTGTACGGTAAGATTTCCTTCAATAAAAAAGGACCAATTACCGTATTGCCGAAAATTCCGGCCCATACGTTAGTTTCTCAGGATTTTGTTTATGGCCTTCTTTAATCCATCGAGGATTTTGATCACTCCAGTATCGACAATTGTGTCGATTAACTAAACCATTTAAAAAAAAGCTGGCTTCTTCACTGAAACATATCCGATAGAGGTAGGTTGGTTGTGTGGCAATTAAATGTTCTATAATTTTACGAAATTATATCTTTTAAAAATTCAAGCCCACAAAAAGTTTCTTCAAAACCCCAGTCCCGAAAATCGACAGGCTAGCATCGAAGCGAGAAATCAGTATAATCAGACCATCTCAGAAGCAAAAGACCATTTTAACAATCGAATAAAAGAGAAAGTTCTCTCTTGCTCAAATGGCAGTAAAGCTTTCTAGTCCTTTGCCAAAAATATTAGTCAGAACTTTTGCACAAATTCTTTTCCACCCCTAATCTCTGAAGATGGAATTGTCTCTACCTCCAAAGGAAAAGCCGAACTATTTGCCAAACAATTTGCTGCCAATTCTACGCTTGATCCTCCTACTAATCTTCCCCTTCCAACAGTTGTCCCTGTTTCTCATAAAATATCCGATATAATTTTTAAAGTTAAACAGATCAAGCGTATTCTTTCTTTCTGAATACTAAAAAATCGTGTGGGCTGGATGGCATACCAGCAATTGTCTTAAAAAATGTGCTCCCGAGCTTGCACCCATCTTAACTCGCCTCTTTCGAATCTCTTACGACACGGGCATTTTCCCGGAGAGTTGGAAAGCTGCACGTGTGCAACCTGTCCCCAAAAAAGGATCCAAAAGTCTCCCTTCCAACTATAGACCTATATCTCTTCTTTCAGTTGTTTGCAAAGTAATGGAAAAATTCATTAATTCCCAAATCTTAAAGTATATGGAAAAACATAAGATCTTACATGATAGACAATATGGATTCCGTCACAGTAGATCCACAGCTGATCTTCTTTCCTTTGTCTCACACAACTGGAACAAGTCCCTTGAGTTTCTTGGTGAATCCCAGATCGTTGCTCTTGACATATCCAAAGCTTTCGATCAGGTCTGGCATGATGGGCTTCTTAACAAACTTCCTTCTTACGGTCTTCCACCTAAGCTTTGCTCTTGGCTTTCCAGTTTCCTTTCTAATCGACGTATATCAGTTAGTGTAGATGGTCATTCCTCCAGCTTCTACCAAATTAATGCTGGGGTGCCCCAGGGCTCAGTTCTGGCACCCACGCTGTTTCTTCTACACATTAACGATCTTCTCTCTTCCACAATCAATCCCATCCATAGTTTTTCTGACGATAGTACCCTCCACTCTAGTATTCAATTTCTTAAGCCACCGTGTAATCCTGATTTCGAAAACAAGCGCAGGTCAATGCAGATATCTCTTTCACAAGACCTCAAACTTATCTTGGATTGGGGCGCCAAAAATCTTGTTCAGTTTAATGCCTCGAAAACACAGTCATGTTCCCTGTCGCGAAAAAAGTCTGCGAATGCCCATCCCTTACATATGAGCGGCCAAGTTCTGCAGAACAAAGAGTCGTTTAATCTTGTCGGCGTTACTTTTGAGAATAACCTCAACTGGCACAAACACATTTTATCCATAGCTTCGGCAGCTTCAAAAAGATTGGATTTCTCTTCCGAGCCAGAAAATATTTCTCTTCTTCCAATTTGTACACTCTGTATGTATCTCAAATCAGACCCTCTTTAGAATATTGTTCTCATGTCTGGGGAATGGCGTCCCCTACAACACTTAGCATTCTGGACTCCATTCAAAGAAGAGCCGTTCGTCTTATTAATGATCCAACGCTCACAGAAAGGCTTCCTCTTCTTGCCCACCGTCGAGCTGTAGGGGATCTGTCGCTCTTCTATAGGTATTTTCACGGCTTCTGCTCAGAGGAGTTGGCCAGTATAATTTCTTCTCTGGCAGCTCTCAACAGAGCAACACGTAGTGCAACTTTTATGCATCCTTTTACAGTTCAGTTAGAGAGGCCCCGAACTTCCCGCTTTCTTGTTCCTTCATCCCTAGAGTGTCAAGACTATGGAATCTGCTGCCCGCAGAAGTTTTTCCTTCTCCTCCCAATCTCCAAAAATTTAAGTCCCGTGTGAACAAACTCCCTCTCATCACACTGAAGACACCCACGGTACGTTAGTACTTAGGCACCAGCCTTCGTGGACTGTCCCAAGATAAAAAAAAATTGCAGGAAAAAAAATAATGCTTTTGTAAAATTTCATGCATGTTGATTTGCCTGTGGTACCTATATCGGCAGCTATTTTGCGCAATGACTGCTTTGGTTCAATGGCAATGGTACCCAAAATTTGTATTTGAAACTCCTCGGTTATAACAGACGAGCTACTTGATCTTGGAGCGTCTTTTACGCTAAAAGTTGAAGTGAATTGTCGCACAATACTTCTCTCGTAACTAGGAAAAACTGGTCTGTGTGAAAAAATATCATTTAACAATCTTGCTGCCTCATGATAATTTCGATTAGCTTGTCCATGTAAAAAAATAATTTTAACTTTGTCTTCATTTACGCGAACCATATCAAAACGTATAAAATCACAAAATTTATTAATGCCTTTTCAATGTAACTGTCAAACTAAAACAGCACAAACGGATAGTGCTGGAGATAGGTAATAAAAGAATGTCGTAAAAAAATTATTTACGAAATGTGATAATAAATATATTTTTTGTTAAATAAATTTAATCGTTTTATTCAAATGCTAGTGGCTTTACAAACCACTATTGTGTTCAATACTATTTGTTTTTTAATGGCCTTTAAAATGAGCTACATATCGACATCGGGTTCCATTTAAAATTTTTGGGTGCAACCCCCTGATTTAACCCCTGCAAGGATGAAAACATTGTAAAGGCGTAAAAAAGTAGATTTTTTTTATACGTATGCATTCCCCAAAATGTATTCCTCTATATTTACTAACTTCGAAGATATAAGCCGTAGTAAGACTTTTCAGACACCCTGTATAAACGAAATTACAATAATAACGTTAGAAAAAATAGTAAGCAATTTTTTTTCTGCAAATTATTATTACAACAAAACATTTAATACATTTATATTAAAATCCTTACTAACGCAAATTTTATCCTTTATGGTATAATCTATAATTTACCGAATCTCATAGGTAAATTATACCAGGTTTTTCTATAATATATAATAATTAAGGGCACTGCCCCATAATAAATTTTTATTTTGGTCCAAAATGTATATATACTACATTATTATTTACCACACGACCAATATGGTTAAGTGCTAGTGCAAACTACTTAAATAGAGTATACCTGTCCCATTATGCAGGTAAAAATTTGTATCCTTAAATTAGAAAATGCAAGTTACAAAATTTAATGATTTGCTACACGTCAGATTTAAAGTTACGGCTTAAATACCTTAGTTCCAAGAAGTATGTGAAGGTAAGCCCATTAAAAAATATACTTTAATGCACCTGGGGATTTGGTCTGATTTTATTTTTGAAACAGTTTAAGTGAAGTCACCGAAATGTCTAGAGGTATTTTTCTAGGAATTTAATAATATATCTCTTTAGTTGCCGGGCTTTGTTGGCTTTCAAATATGTTAAGAAAATCCGGAAGGTCTAGGTGATAATTGATTAAAATTATTATTATCAACAAAAAATTCAAATTTCTCATTTAAGTAAGGGTTTTTCCGTATATTTTGAAGCACCACCAGAGCTTTTATTTTGGGAGTTAGAAGAAACTTTAAATTATAAAAGTTGAATTATTTTTAATGAACCGTCAGAATTTGTCATCAGATAAAACAAGAGAGCATCGAAAATGTTTTAAAAATAGCAAGTTTGTTTTTTTTAAATGGAACACCCTGTATATTAATATGTATTTGGCGTCCTTACTTTACTTTTATTATATAAAAAAAAAAAAAATAAAATTATTATTATCAACAAAAATTCAAATTTCATTTAAGTAAGGTTTTGTATATTTTATACACACAGATATTGGGGTGAATAAATTATAATTGAATATTATGAGTCAGAATTTATATGATAAAAAGAGCATAAAATTTTTAAATAGAAGTTTGTTTTTAAATAACACTATATTAATAGTATTTGTCATATATTTATTTATATATATAATTATTATATATATATATATATATATATATATATATATATATATATATATATATATATATATATACAGGGTGATTCATAAGGAAATGTCAATACTTCAGGTATGGTAGTCAGGGTCCAAAAATAAACCTAAAAGTTTATACAAATATGGGTCCGTAAAGCCTTCGTTTCCGACATACAGGGTATTAAAGTTATTATTTAATTTTTCTATTTTTTAAATAAAATCTATGATAATGTAAATATTAAAGTAAAATTTGGTATCCGGGGGTTTTTTGGTATGACGGATTCGAATCTAATCTTAGTACGGCTCTTATTTGTAGGGGAAGCCACATACACGCCTTTTTACTATTTTGAACAATCACAACTTTTTGGTACGGCACTGTACTACATTTTTAATTAAATTAAATAATTGTTTTGTCATTTTTACGTCAAAAAGGTATACTTTTTAAAAGTCGATATAAGCAACCGTTTTCGAGATATTTGGATTTAAACAAAAATACCACGCATGACACGCATCTGATTTTATTATAGCAAAATTTAAAAAAAAATAAATAAAATGTATAATTAAACGATATGTACTTTAATGTACAATAAAATTATTGTTCTTAAATTATGTTTAGCAAAACATAACAAATATTTTTTTTAATATAAAAAATATAAATTACCTACCTGAAGTATTGACATTTCCTCATGAATCACCCTGATAAATATATATATATATATATATATATATATATATATATATATATATATATATATATATATATATATATATATATATATATATATAATACTCTGCCTTAAGTGTCAGTTTTTAAAGATCCTAACGAGTCCTTATTGTAAACATTAAAATCTCCGAAAACGATAACTTTGGCCAATGGGAATTGGAAATTAAAAGTGTCAATATTTAT
The DNA here is from genome assembly GCA_019359885.1 of Listronotus oregonensis. Classification (NCBI taxonomy): domain Eukaryota; kingdom Metazoa; phylum Arthropoda; class Insecta; order Coleoptera; family Curculionidae; genus Listronotus; species Listronotus oregonensis. The sequence continues at coordinate 19,841 of JAHBCN010002312.1, forward strand.
TGAAAGAAAGTAAAAAAACTCGGAATGGAAATTGTCAGATTAGTATACAGCAGATGAATTTGGTAGAAGATCTAAAGGTAAGTTTAAGCAAAAGAATGCTGCTTTTTATTCCTTTTTTTAATATTCCAATATAAGACTAATTTGAACACCAGGTATCCGAGTCGCATAGGCGTAGCATGATATATGTTTTGTATCATAATAAATACATAGTTTAAAATATTTTTTTTTTAACAAACTTTCACATTAATACATATTTTTTTAATAATGCAGTAAAAACAGAATAGTAATAAACAACACGCGGCTATAATTTTTATTCCATCTGTCATCAAGCTATATTAAACCCTATTAGGTTCACCGTGTAGTTTTATGTTAACACATTCTTTAATCACATAATTACGTCGTTTCGTAATGACTTAGCTAAAAGCCTGTGATTTGGGGTGAGATAAGGCAGTGCCTATGAATTATTCGACGTGTAAAAACGCATGTTGGCATTATTTTTCAACTCATTTAAGTTAGCAGCGCTAATTTTTCTCGTGCGTGACTATAGTAAGCGATAAGATGTCATGCGATGACATCTGACTTAAAGCGTAATCGAAAATTTAGATTTACATGGTAGATTTCTAAATTACTAGGACTTCGTGCATTAAAAGTTCGAGGTATTTCCGATGCTAATGCATGTTATAATAAGGCCATGCAACATGGAACAATTTGTAGATATGCAGTAAAATGAATACATATTTAAATTTTCTAAAAATATTTCAACAGGGATTATATTAATTATTTTTAATAAAGTTCTTATACGAATCAACTAAGTGGAGTCCGATTTAAAGAAGAAAAGGCTAGGAACGTCATACCAAAAGAGTCCGCGATTAAGCATTTCTCTTTCTACGCTCCACCCATACGTTGTTAAATTTGGAACAGAGCGACGAGGACAGGAATAATTTTAAAGTGAGAGAGAACAACGCATGCTGATGACGCTGGTGGCCTTTTCAATTTTAAATCGGACCATACTAATTTCCCATTTCTGAGTTTTATGTCATTAACATACAAGGCCAGTCTCGCCTTGGGGGTAACTGATGAAAATTTTAATATATTGTAGAAATATTCTTTTTGTTAAATTTCATGTATTATTTTGACAGTTTTCATACCGGGTGGTGCGTTGCCGAGCGGAACATTGGAAATCCCATGTAAATTTTAAGGGGGTCAATTATTGGCTTCCCTGTACATTTTACAGAAAAAATGTAAGAAAACTTTTTGAAGAGACCAATCTGACAAGCCATCGTGCCAAGTTTCAAAAAATTCTAATAAGCGAATCTTGAATTATTCAATTAAATGTAATTGCAAAATTACCAAATTTTCGGTTCAAGTAAAACCAAACAGACACCAGTAAAATAAATATTGTCCCTAACATGAGGAAAAGTGTCAATAAATCAGTGACAATCGGTATTTGAAAAAAAAAATAATATGAATTATTCAATCGACGAAAAAGTATTCATTATTAAGTGGCATTATGCGGGAAACAGTTTTAGAGCAGTATCTGAAATGTTTTCAGTTTGTTTCCCCACCAAGCCCATTCCGTCCATTTTAACTATTAAACGTATTGTCAGTAAGTTCGAGTCCAAAGGTAACGTAATAAATAATTGTAAATGTTCAACTCAGGATATCGAAAATAGAGCCGAAGAAAGGAAAAAACAGAAATCTTAATATTCTACTGAGTGTGGAGGAAAATAAAATGGTTAGTACAGGGGTTCTTGGGCAAAAGGTAAATAAACATCATACAAGGGTATTGCGCCCTTTAAAAAAACACAAATATTATACGTATAAATTCGAAAAAATGGCATTTTGTTTTGAAATGATGAAAAGAGCAAATAACGATGGGAATTTTTTAAGAAATTTTTGTTTTACCGATGAATGCACATTTACCCTCAACAATGAACCAAATGTTCAGAATTGCCGGTATTGGAGCCAAGAAAATGAACAGCGCTTTATTCGTACTCGGACACAATATTCCCAAAAAACAAAAGTATTCATGGGAATTATCGGACATCATATCATTGGACCTTTTTTATGGACTATAACCTGGCAGCAGAAACCTATTTGGACTTACTTCAAAATCAAATTGGACTCCCCTTGGAAAAAGTTGTTCGAGAAGATTAAATGATCCAATACCAAATGGATGGTTGCCCCGCCCATAATGCCCGTATGATTAGAGAGTACCTAGAAAATGCTTTCAACGGCAATATTATTGGTCCACGGTACCGGATACTTTTGCCAGCCAGGTCACCTGATCTTTCACCGAATGACTTCTTTCTGTGGGGTCACTTAAAAGTGTCATTTATAAAAGTGTTAAATTTGAGAACGTTAACCAGCTACAAAACGCTATTTCGTTAGAATGTTATGAATAAAATTTCACAATATCATCTTAGCAACGTTAGACATGAATTTTATGATCTCTGGTTTAGCTGTTAATGTAAGGGGTGGTTTAAACATTTTATTAATTAATGTTTTTATGTAATTGTCTATTATTTTTAAAAAAATATTGTATTTTATTTTATTTTATTTTTCCACACGTAGTAAAATATTAGGAATTTAGTTCTCTATTTTTTCGGATCTATTTTCGATCTTCTGAGTTAAACATTTACAATTATTTTTTGCGATGGCTTTGGACTTGAATTTACTGACAATACGTTTAATGGTTGAAATGGACGAGATAGGCTTGATGGAAAAATAAATTAAAAATATTTCAGGTACTGCTATTGGTTAAATTAAATTCTAGTATAATAAAATTATTTTTTTAATAATCGATAGTAATAATTGTTATAAGTTAAACTTAATTGTTACATTAAATAAAAGGTTTGATAAAAAATAATGTTAACGTGTCTTTTAATTTAAATGTAATGGTTGTGAGATTGATTGAACAAAAAAAAATCCTTTTTTTCGGCTGTACGCCAAATTTGACAAATTGTTTGCCATTGGCTGGTGTCTGTTTGGTTTTACCTGAACCGCAAATTTGGTAATTTTGCACTTACATTTAAGTGAATAATTTAAGATTTGCTTATTACATTTTTTTGAAACTTTGCACGAGGGTTTGTCAGATTGGTCTCTTCAAAATAATTAACCCCCTTAAAATTTACATGGGATTTGCTATGTTCCGCTGGGCGACGCACCACCCGGTACATTAAGTATCCAATAACTTGTATTGGATTTTTGGTTTTAATGGTATGATTAAAATTTAATAATTAAAATTACTTTTTTTGTAACGACATTGTAAAATATAATGATAAACTTTCTTCCTTAAACATAGTAATGCTATTTACAGAAATTTTATTAACTAACTGTTGTAGAAAAAATATTAAGCAACAGCTATTTGTATAAACCCTTTATGGTGCAAGAAAGTTTAACCATATTTCGTATAAACTGGCGGAGTCCATTTAATGAAAAATGGAAAAAAGGAAATTTCCATAAGGCATAATTTTATTTATTCGTTTAGACCCTCATTATATCTTTGATCTCAAGTATCTAACCATAATTTTTGAGAGTAGCTTTTGATATTAATAACGGCCGAGTGATGATCGCGTTGTTAAATTTAGCAATAGACTTAGCAGTTTAGAATGTTTAACAAAACGTTATTGTCATTTTTTATTTTAAGGCAAATTGTTAAATTTAACTTTTAACAATTTGTTTGGTTTAGAATGTTTAACAAAATGTTAGATTTTGACAGGTTGCCTACTAAAATCATTGAATAACACTGACAATGACGTTTTGTTAAACATTCTAAACTGCTAAGTCCATTGCGAATATTAACAACGCGATCATCACTCGGCCGTAAGTTTTCCAAATTTTATAAGTCATTATCACATGATTAAAAACATTTCTCGCAATAAAAGAATAAATTTACAGTTTGAGTTTTAAAAACTATTGCAATATGATAAGTAAAAAATGGTTTTAAATATTTTTATAAAATTTTGGTAATATTGTAAGTACAGGGGTGGGCATGTTTTACGGTAATTTTGACATTTCTTGTTTTACCCCCTTATTTAGAGATGTAGAGTTACTTTGGAATTTAAAAAAGTATACATTTGGCAACACTGCAGATAGTATAACTGAATAAAATGTTTTCTCAAACATCTATGTAGTAATTTTTACAATTTTTCTATGTATCGTTTTGCGAAAGGCAGTTCTAAAATGTTTAAATAAAAGTTCCATGATGCCATATTTCGAAAACTACATAGAATTAAGGTTCCGCAATTTGAAAGTTGTAGTAACAGCGACGCGCTAAATTTATTGCAAGAAAGATAAACTAGGCTTTGTATTTGAAAAAACAAGGTTGTCTACTTTATCTCAAAAATTATACACTGGCAATACTGCCTATATTATCAAATTGGGTGTATTCTAAAACTACTATGTAGTAATTTTTATATTTTTTATTTCTGTCGTTTTCGAAATATAAGACCCTATCTAGACTTCTGAAAGACATTGTATAATAATTAAAAATATTGGTTGATGTGTCATGTATATTTATTCAAGATATCTTATTTAAACTCTGCCTTTTTTTAAAATCAGTCATTTGTTTGCTTGTACATTGTGATTTTCTAGATAAAAACACATTTATTAACCCGTGCCCCACGGCAGATTTTATCTGAAGATCTTTGACGTCATCCAAAATGCAAAACAAAGTTTAAGTAGACGAAACCTATTCTTAACAAAAAAAAATCAAGGTAGAAAATGTATGAAACTGTAAGATTGGACTTAATTATCTGATTCTTAAATAATATGTTGACTTAAAAACGATCACCAAGATTTTTTTAACGGTACTTAATGGGATTATTGAACACATGTCCCCTATTAAAAGTAAAATTATTAAAGATGTTGACATTGGTTCTCCTGATAAATGTTTTATTAACAAAAAGAAAATAAATAAAATTACATGCGATTTGTTACAGCAAGAATTAAAGTTTGATACACCTTACCCTGACTTGTTAATATTTTCTATAATTTTGTGGCGAATTTATGTTTTTCAAAAATCTTGTTGCTTACACGCTAAAAAAAGGTATAATACAATGGGACCGCTTCGGTCCTGGTCCCGGGGTATGGAGACTAAGCCAGCTCAGTCCTATTGCCCCTCTGAACTTGCATATCGCCTATAACAGAAAAAAGAAAAAACCCAAAAACAAAATGACCTAACTACGTATCAACGTTTCGGTGACCAGTCTGCCACCGCTATCAAGACAAACATAAATGAAAAATTATCAAAAATTTCATATAAAATTTAAAAAATTATGAAAACTTTTTGTGACAATTTTTGAAAAATTAGTTTCTTTTCACTGGTGCATTTATTATTTTTAGTAAATCAGTAAGAGGATGGTGGCAGACCCAAATATTTGGAGAAGGGAAAATTTCTGCGGGTGGCAGATTCGAGTCTAGACACTTTGGAAATGAAGAAACAAATAAAGTGGGAAGTTGACACAGCGCGGGTATAATTTCATAAACACCGCGCCGTCGCACACGAAAACGGGACTCCGGCTCTGTCAAAAGATAATGTGTTGCCTACCTACAAACTGTGTGTAGGTAGGCATCACATTACAATATTTTGGGAAATTTTGTTACTGCGCAGATTCGAGGGGACCTCTCATGACAGTTATTTTCATAGTGGGCCGGACATTTTTTGATCGAATAGGTCATAGTATTGGGCTTCCATAAACCTTCGAACTTCCTTGGTACTAATACATGTTAGTCTTGACCTGGGTAACAACATAGTAAAATTTTGTAAAATTTTCACAGGTCATCAATTTTATAAGATTTGAGCTATGTCCTTTGCTGGATTTCAGACACACGTTTGGTCCAGGCCATTTCGGCTTCTTTTTATTAACAGGAAAATTTGCCAGATGATACGTTGTATATGACCAAAGCAGCCCAGATTTTAAAAATGTTTTATCAAAATTTAATTCACAGTGCTTTTAGGTTACGCGTTAACCGTTTTGCTGATAAAATAAGGCAGCAGTTTCTTCAAGTAAAATAGTCAATTAACAAAAAAAAATAAGCTCCAGGATACCATTTTATAAATAGCGTCTACCAAATATACCATCGCCTCCTAAGCCAATTTTAACAAGATGGGAAATTAAAATTTACAGCTTTTTACGCCTATCATTTTGATGTAATAAAAACAGTAGTTTTCTAACATACTGATGGCAATTGTACTGCTTTGCACTAATATAAAGAATTTTTTCCTCTTTTAAATTGTCACAAATCATATCTTTTATCAGATAATTGTGGATTTCTACCCAATATTATTTTGTAATTAGAAACTCGGAGCATGTCTCCTGTGGAGTTTATAGGGTTAATTACTGATTTAAAAGAATCTTGCAAAAACGTTACTGTGAAAATAGAAATAATCATCCGTAAATAATTTAGAAACGTGATTGACGTAAATTCGGATTTTTTAATTTTACATGTTTCTAAAATCCTTTAAGATGAAATAGTTTCTTAATTTTTATTTTAAAAAATTCTCTCATTATTTCAGATGAATAAAGTCATTTTTGGTTAAAAAAAACATATGTATAACAGCAAAGGAAAACATTTTGGCTGAAAATTTAAAAAAAATATATTTATTTGTTAATTGGTTTAAGACTTTTAAGACTTGTAGTAACTAATCGAAAATTACTTGTAATAATATTTTTATAGCAGACAATAATTATTTTAGGACTAAATATTGTCTCTTTTTAATGTAAGGTGCTTGTTGCATAATTGTACATTTAATTCGTATAAATTTTTGCATATTATTTAAAAGTAAGGCATGCAAAACAATTTTTATTGTTTTAAATTTATTGCTTGTAAACTACAAACGAAAATTAAATAGATTTTGGAAATTAAAAAAGAACATAAAAATGAACTAAAATATGCAAAAGACTACAGGATGTACCGTTTACAAAATAAGCATTTTATTTTGCCATAGCTTTTTGGACTACCCTGAATATGTGAAAATATTTTCCCGAAGTATACCTATAAATATTAAGAGTATAGGTTTGAGTTTGAACGAAATTTTTGACTTAACTGGTATAGGATCTAAGGATGCCTAAAGCACTATTGGACCTTATATAGCACAGAAAATTAATTTTTGGGCAAACTATAAAATAAACAAACCAAAACTAACTATAACTAATCAGTACTTTAAAATATATTTTAGGTAAAAATAAAATGATTTTGTGTTAATAATTTACTGTTATAATGGTCCCAGCGTTTTATTCTTTACAACTTTATTAATATTAATATTAAAATATTTAAACTCATTTATTAGCTTACTATTAAGCATGTTTACTGTTCACTTAATAAACACGGGCATTTAACATTTTAATTAAAACAAACATTTCGAGAGTAAGTTCTCCGATACGGTATTAAACGATCGATGCTAGAAAAGCAAATTACATCTCTAAAGGTGACAGGTTGGAAATTGCATCTCGGCGAGGCAAAGGCAAGACACAAAGAACAGGTGGTGCGAGGCTGATATCTGAGAGAGCGTTATCAGCAAGTCACTAGATGAGAGTTCGGATCCTCCTATTTCACGCTTAGTTATACATGACCATGCGTGTGGTACATTGTTGGAATTACTGAGATGAAAGCTCTGGTAGGTATGTTGCGAATGCTGAATAACAAGACAAGAAAAAAATATTAAATATTTTAGAATCTGTTGTCTTTGGTATACAGGGTGTTTTCTAGTTGAATGTGAATTAAGGGTCGATTTTTGGGTCTATTTTAAGAAGAAAACTTTATATGAAGGTATGTCCTAAACATCTTATCGTTTGAGATACATGGCGGGTTGCACAAAAGTTAACGGTTTAGAATGTTTAACAAAACGTTATGTCAGTGTTATTCAATGGTTTCAGTAGGCAACCTGTCGAAATCTGACATTTCGTTAAACATTATAAACCTTTGTTAACTTTTGTGCAACTCGCCAACAGGGTTTTAAAATTTTCAAAAATAAATCATTTTTTATTAATATGTGTGATACTACTTAAGATATTTTAATGAAATTTGGCATACATGTACTATATTTTAAGAGGCATTTTTAAATGTACCAATTTTTTTAAAATTTTTACCAGTGGCGTTCGTACGGAATTTGACCTGCCTGCCTTTGGCAGACATTGATGGTACGCCACTGAGATCTTTTAAAATAAAAATTATTTTTAAAATCCCCAATTATTTCTAAGCAAAGTTAATTACTTAATTTTTCTCAATCCGATGCACGGTTTTTCCTTAAAAAATTAATGACGGTTTCTCTGCATAATCATAACAATATCGGGAAACAATATTACCATGCAAAGAAATATTTACATTTAATTTTTTTGGGTAATTTTCTATTTCTCTTTTTACACTTGATTTTTTTTAGTCCGACACACGGTTTTCACCTAGAAAAATTAAATCTAGATATTTCTCTGCATGTTGATATTGTTTACCGATATTGTTATGATTGTGCAGAGAAACGATTTTTATTTTTTTAAGCGAAAACTTGCATCGAATTGAAAATAAAGTATGCTTGTAGATTTTAAAAATATATTTTATTTTAAGATAAATCAGTGGCGTACCATCAATGTCTGCCACAATAGGCAGGTCAAATTCCGTACGAACGCCACTGATAAAAATAAAAAAAAAATGTGGTACACCAAAAAATGCCTCTTTATACATACTATATGTGTGCCAAATCATTAAAAGATCTAAAGTGGTATAATAGATATTAATAATAAACGATTTATTTTTGAAAATTTCACCACCCTTTATCTGAAAAGTTAGGACGTGTAGGACATACCTTTATATAAAGTTTTCTTCTTATAACGAACCAAAAAATTGCCTTCTAAAATATTGACATTCAATTAGAATACACCCTGTATTAGTATTATTTTATATATATATATATATATATATATATATATATATATATATATATATATATATATATATATATATATATATATATATATATATATATATATATATATATATATATATATATATATATATATATATATATATATATATATATATATATATATATATATATATATATATATATATATATATATATATATATAATTCACGTTCTTTTTCTAAATAAGAAATATTAAAATTGTCCTTTTACGTCTTAAAAATTGGCAATGGTTTTATTGTTTTTTAACCCATTATATAGAACACGTCTAGTTAGCAAATGCACGCATTTAATTTTTACTTTTTTTAGCATAGCAAGTAAAACTTTTACAAAATTAATGCACTAGCTGCAATTCTGCGAGCTACGTATTATTGAAACCAAGACTAATTCCTTCATTAGTTATTTTTCCTTACTGGCTAACTCTCAATAGAAAATTTCGAATGAAAACGAAGCTTTTTATGTCACGTGGTCTCGGAGCAGATCATCATAGCCACTGTTTTGTATTTGTTTTCCCTAAACAAACCTGTTTGTGTGTATGTGTGTATTTATATTTTATGACAGCCCACGAAGGCTTCTATGACGCTTAAGTACTATGTACTGTAGGTGCAGGGTTTTTAAATGTTTAACCCATTGTTCCCCAGTTCCGCGCACGTTAATCCAAGTACCGACACATGCAGGTCACGACACCGTCAGTGCCATCACGAACGTTATACAGGCGCTATCTCTAAAATAACCCCATTAACGCCTGAATAATGTCATCCAGACAGAACCTACAATTTAACGTGAATTTTGAACCACACCCAACGGCACCCGTTCACTGGCTGTCACCTATACATTAATGACCGCTCTCGATGTTAATTAACTTTGCAAATACCACTGGGAGCGAAGTTAAAGGCAACAATGGCCATTTTTAGAAAAACTTTTTCCTAAAATATTATGAAGCATAAATAAGACTTCTTAAATTAATGATAAGATAAATGGTGCGTTATTGTCTTAAGATGAAACCGGTTTAACTGTATCACAGGATTGCTTCGATCTATTTACATATAGTTGGGGAGGGGGATATTCCTATGTTTAAGGGCATTTTTAATTCTAACTGACCCTGTTGGTACATTATTAAACACACCTTCCCCAGTATCTTACGCTACTTATTTGTTTTTAACTAACTTTGACAAAAGTGAATTTGGATTGTTCAAAGCCAAATTTAAACACATTTTTTAGCTACTACGAAAATTGACACTCGATACGGACTTTTCCAGCATTTTAAGGAGAAACTATAATAGAGTAATGGATGTTTTTGCGATATTTCCTGTATATATTCCAAAATTTAAAATTTTGCATAGCTGTTTGGGTGTTACACTTAAAGATGAGATAGAATATATTAGCAGGTTTTACAGTTAATTTGAAACTATATTTAAGGGCAAATTATTAAAAAGTTAAAAAAATATTTTTCTACCACATCACTTTTTGACTAGTGTTACTGAAAGACAAGAGAAAACGATAGAAGCTAGCCTCTTGTCTCGTCTCGTGGACAAAAGAGAACACTTTTGTCTTGGCAAAAATTATCTCCTCTGGCTTAAAAAACCACTTCCTCTTGTCTCGTCTTGACTCGTTTCACTCATAATAAAATTATCAATATTCGATACTCCATACTTATTTATGTTAACAAAAAATTGTGTATATGGGTCATCGCTGTGTAAATTATAAACGTTTACTTAATTACTAACTACAATAAACAGTAATGTTTACAAAGACCATTAAAGTTCACACTAAAGAAACTCTTCATGTGAATTAAATATACAAGTCAATAAAATATTTAGCAGTTTATTAAAAAAATTAATTGCCCAATACTCTGGTCTTTCAAATCCAGTAGGCAGGCACAATATTGTGTTTGTTTCTGGTGTTGTGGATGTGCATGTCTTTATGGACCTGAAAAAAATCGATATTCAGCCTAATGTAAAGAATTTTTTCCAAAATATATTGACATGGAAATGTTAACATTTTTAAAGATCGACATGTATCATGCAGCATAGTCATGCGAGATCACGTATTGCCATCCAAAGACAAAAAATTGGTATTCTTCGCGAAAAGTTCCCACGCCAGTGTAGCATAGGATAGGTGAAAATAAAATATTGAGGAGTAGGCTGTTCTAAGTGTGTCAGCCAATACGCAGTTTTAGAGATTACAAAGAACAAACAAATTTTTGTTTTGAGGTCCAAACAGGCAACTTTCAGTGTCTCTTAGCAAAAACACCGTTTTGTCTTTACCTAGTTTTAAAACTACCTATTAGCACAAAACTACTCTTCGGCTCTAATTCTTGCATGCGTAAAACCCACCAGCGCCTCCTTAAGTTTTGCAGTTATAAAGAACACTGTTTTAGATTAATGGAGGATAGTTTATTAATATAAATACGGAATAAAATAGGTCCCATGGTCTACAAAGTTAAAAGTATTGGATAAGTCACAAAACAAAACTGTTGCTTCAAAAACCAAATTGAGACTTTGAAAAGCAGTTACTATTTTCTAGAAAATGTATTTTATGGATTTCTTAATAATCTTGGAAATAATGGAAATCAATGATATCTGTAGTTCTGTGGCAGTTCTGAGTCACTCTGCTCAAAAACATGAGTCCTTTTAGGAACTGCAGAAAAACAAATCTTCTTAATACGCCGGTTAATTAATTTTGTGAGAGAAATAATTACGATATTATTTATGGACTTTATTAGCCTTACTTATTTACCAAACACATCTATACTATTTTTGTTTTCAGGTTGTTATAATCTTTAAATTGGTTTAAAGTAATTTCCCAAAAAGAAAATGGTTCATCAGGAGTAGTCAAGCTCCTTTAAAAGAGCCATAAAGCTAGTAAAGGTCTTCTTGACATTCATGTTACTAACATGAATAAAGCTTTAATCATCATCAAAATTAAAAAATATACACATACCTTTTTTGCGTTATTTGACAAACCAAGTTAACAATCTCTGTGTATCAGCATTTGCCTTTCTATCCAAAAGAAAAACTAATGGATTTCCGGGATATAACATGTTTAACTTTCTAACGCCGGCAGAGCACAGGTCCACCCTATAGTCCACGAAGATATTTTCCAAAATATTATTTTCTAGAGAAGTTTGCTCTGAATCAGATTAAAACTACTAGATATCGGTACCGACTTTAAATTTTAAAATAAAAAATACTTCTCTAGAACATAGTGAGTGGATTCACTTTAGCGAATCTGCAAGTTTTTTAACATCGAAAATTCGGGCGTTTGGGGGGAGGGCGTTTTTGATGTTGGGGCCTTTTCGATGGGCCATATATCAGATATTGCCTTCAAGCATATACCTGCTAGAGGTAGCCTTGCCGCTCGACCGGGCAAACAACTGTGCAAGAAAGAAAGAAGAATATTAATATAGCTTTTCTGTCTTACTCAAATGCCTGATTGTTCGGCAGGGAAGGAGTCCTCCCCGCTAACTAGTCAGGCACGTGAAGCAAGAGAAAGGTTATACTGCTATTCTTCTTTTTCTCTCACACACTTATACACACACCCGAGCGGCAATGCTGCCTCTGATAGGCATCAACTCGCAGAATATTGCCACTGTATTTTTATGCGGATTGTACCATAGAATAAAATTTGTTGACCAAAAGGTCACAATGTCCTAAAAGAAACTAAATAAGTGCCAACCTAGTTATCTTTTAGAAATCATATTACATTTAAAAAATTTGTACTTTTGCCAACCTTACGGCATTTGTTAAAGTAAATTTTATTGCAAAAAACATAATAATATATTAATAATAGGTTTAATATTTTCTAAAAAATATGTCGTACTAAGAAGTAGTACAAAATAAGCATAAAATAAAAAAGGCCAAATTTAAAATTGTTTTAAATATTTGCAAAAACGTAGCTCTATATTTAAATCCAAATATTTGTTTTAGTAGTTAAAATTACTAATTTGTGAATTACACAAAAAAATTCTCACCCTTTATTAAACCCATTAACTAGTAACCACATGAAATAACTATACTTTCATTTCTATTTAAACGCCCCAACCTTTCCATGCAACACAAAGTCACGATATTTAGAAATTACACGTCCTGTGGGTTAAGTAAAGTTATTTTACCCAAAATTATTTTCTCATAAAATTAGAATCTCTGTTTCCTGTACAGATATAGTTTTTTTACACAGGTGTACGCAAATACGTTAGTTTCGTTTAAACGTCGCTATTCCCACGGTGAAATCACGACAACCCTAGGAGGGTGAACCTCCCCCTTTACTACACGCCACAATTACCACGCGCTTCATATCGCGAGTTCTCATGAACTGGACGTTACACTGGGAAAATGCTTTCAATAAATCTGACTGAATTTTTTTACTACAAAGTCTTTTAAGGCTAGTTCTAGTTTTGAGCTGATTGATTAGAACAAAAAATCTGTATGTATTAAATATACTGGGACTTGTTTATCTTTAGATAAGTAATTTTCAATATAAGATATTTGTTTATTTGTGCAATCAACAAATTTAACGAAAGCAGGTGAATTAGTCCTGTTGACGTTATCTATTATTTGGCGGTGGTAAAATGTTCGAATGAGAAGAAGCAGTTTTTCCTAACTCTGGTTTACAAAATTGCTTTGTAGTTAGAAGGACTTTTTGGAAAGGCTTTCAAAGTACCGTTTTCTATTCTCAAACAGTTCTCCGTAATGACCTTAAAGCAGAAGTTATTTTAGCCTGACTGCTCACAGTCACACGTGTGGCCATTAATTAAGGCCTCATCATTGCGGATGAGATGAAGTCTCCGTACCACCCTGTGAACTGATAAGTCTGTTCACCGCCCCAGAAATGTGACTAGAGGAAAAGTTATTTTTTCGATCGATCGTAAAATACTCATTTTCTGGAGATTTTTTTGGCCAAAACGTAACTTTTTGGTTATCAAGGGACGAAAAAATACTTTTTCCGTGCTCATTTGTCACTTTTCTAGTCCCATTTGTCACCTTGCAGATACATGTAATGAAAAATAAGCTGCTAAATTAGAGCATAGCCTTTTTTATTTATGGTTGTTACGGAAACTTTAGTTAATAGTTATAATAAGTGTCAAATCCATGTTAACCGGATAAATAGATAATAAATAATTGTGTTTGCGTTTTTATTTTTTTTTTAAATTGATTCAGTCGAAAAAAAAAACGTTACACGATCGAAAAACAGTATTTTACAGGTCTCGCCAAGCTTCCAGGACTTGTCTACGGCTCGCCCTAGTAACCTCTTGGCTCGACCTGCATAACACTATTTTCCGGTTTAATAAATTTACTATAAAGATGATGTGCCGGGAAGTAGCATTGTATTAAAAAAATGTTTTTGAGTGAGCCAATGATGCTTCAGATGTTAATGTTTGCGCAACAGGAGTTTTGTTATGTTCAGACATTCTCAGCTATAACCAAAAAGTATTTTAAAATTCAAGAAACGGCACTAAAAAAAGTTTTAGACAAGTCTGTATAATTCAGGGTTGAGAAAAGTCGTAACGTTAAGTCTTAAAGCTCTTTTACAGAGTTTAAAACCCTTTAACTAAATCTTTACAACCTAACTCTAAATAATATATATTATATTATATATTATAATTATTTTTAGCTAAAATTATTTGTTAAAAATCCTAAAATTGACGCCTAGTCCTACTGTGCTGTAAAATGAGGTTTTTTCCGAACATTCTGTATAATTTTTGGCGGGTTAAGTGCATTAGATCATTGTAAAGTGTCCCTTTAATGTAAACACAAACACTAATTATCGCAAATTTTTTGTAACAATTTTTAATTAAGTCCAAAATTTAAACATAAATTCAAAATTGGAATGATCGTGCTTTCTATACAATTTGTCTGTCCGGTAGCGTAGTGGTCAGAGCCTCGGCTCGCCGCGCCGGCGATCCGGGTTCGAATCCCAGCCCCGCCGGGCAGACATATTTAGGTAGTAGTTATTTAAAATAACGTCCGTGGTGGCACTACCGCGTTGTCTAAAAGGTGTTGTGAAATGCAATATTTGCATGTTTCAGTGCTTGGGCAGCGTTGACGGCACTGGGGCATAAAAGATGGGTTAGACATCGGAAAACCCGGCACTCACGGTACTCTGGTATTTAGGAGTATATATGTATATGTATATGTCTAATATAGTATATATGTATATGCAAATCCTTCGTGAGTTGTCACAAAGATAAAAAAAAAATATGCCAAAGGCCAAGAAAAATAAAATAAAAAATTTATTTTCCAGAAGCAATCAAGAATTAAGACTTACGCTTCTGGAAACTAAGTAAAATCAAAAAGATCAAAACAAAAACAAAACAATTGAGCTTCTAATTTTTAATTTATTTACAACATTTTATCTTGATAAACTAAGTTTCAAACTTAAATCTAAAAGCGCAAATGGTAAGGATAATGAGCAACAGCATTTTGACAAAAATTTGAAATTTTACAAGAATGCTAATTTATGGCTAAAAAGGAATAGAATAATTTTCAAATTCAGGAAATTTTAGGTTGTTCCAATATATGCATAGCAATAATGTTAACAGATTTTGAAAAACCTTAAATTTTGTCCGTGTCCGTGAATTGAATAATTTTTTAGTTTGTGAAAAATCAAGTTTAACACAATTACGTAATTTTAAGTCCTTTTTAACACCGGTGCTTTTCGTTGACAGCTTTTAATCTAGCTAGAAGCAAGTGATATTGCTTAAGTTAAAAAGAGGTATCTTTAGCGAAGAGGCTGTGTTTTTTAGTTTCCAAGTTCTATCCCAGGCTACTTTACCGACACTTCCCCAAATAGTGAACAGTTGAATTTTACAGAGACTACGAAAAACTAATTTTCAGAAAATAAAGAGAGCTGTCTTCTGGAGAATAATAAAGCACAATAACAATTCTCCTGGGTGCTTAGTAGGCAGGTAGTTACTCCGCGAAGCTACTCTAACTAATCTTAAAGCGAAAATCCCTAAACAGATTTGCCATATTTCTTATTTTTCACAGGAACCTATTCCTTTTTTTACCTGCTGTGTGCAAGTGCAGGTTTTATTATAGGCAATTGAGCTAGCGCACCGATCGACTTTAGGCCTGGTATTTGGGCACCAGGAAATTGCAGATTGTTTTTGAACATTGAAAACTCTACGTTGACGGTCAAATAATCTATGATGTTAATCCGACTAAGTATGCCTTGTCTCTTTATTTTTTATATGAACTTCCGGTGAATATTTCATGTTACCAGTGCTAACTGTAAGTAAGAATACCCTAAGTTAACTTATCGATGACTTAGGCTGATTTTGTCAAGGTACTTTATTTATTTATTTATTTATTTAAACAATAAACGGGATGCCCCATTATAAAAACAATTAATACAGAACAGACAAAATATTCAATACAATAAAATAAAATATAATATGCAACTGTAATATCCTATTAAACATTACAATCCAAAAACAAGTTAAAACGACAAATACATATACATTTACAGTTCGCTAATTCAGCGACCTATAATATTAGCTGTTTACGAACAACCACTCTTCTTACCTAAGTTAAAGTTAGTTTCTGACCAGAGCTAAGTTGTTTGATCGAACACGCAATTTCGGCTTGTCAAGTTAGGACTCCCGCGTTTTCATTTTCGACGTTACTTTCGACCAAACGTTGGTTTTTTAACGTAAATCCATGCAAAACAGTTTAAACATAACCTTAATTCGAGTTATAAAACGTTAAAAAATGTCAAATTTTGCTCAACTTATGTTAGCCAAGATATCTCAGTCAGAAATCCGGATACCTTAGCAGGGGCAAGGGGGGAGGTCAGATTCTGACTTAGCTGTGGCAAATCGTACGGCCAACTAAGTTAGTTTCCCTCAACTTAGGTCAGAATTTGTGCTGTTCGTAAGCAGCTATTGGCTACGAAACACATTAAGTGAGCTTCCAAAAGGATCTATATTAGGATGGCAATTTAAGTAATCCAGGGACTGTGAGATTGGACCGTGAATGCCATAGTTGGTCCGATGAAATGGAACAGAGAATACTCGATTGCTCCTAAGTGATCGAGTAGGAATCCTCAATTGAATCTGGCTAAGAAGCGCAGGGCAGTCAATGTTGCCATTAATTAGCTTATGTATAAAAGCAATGTCGCTGAATCCTCTTCTAACCTCTAACAGAGGCAGATTAAGATCAGCGGTGACTTCATCGACTCTGTCCAGCGCATTAAGTCTAAAGGCACAAAACCTCACAAATTTCTTCTGAACACTCTCTATATGGGTCTTGTGGATGTTATAAAAGGTGACCATACAGTAGAGGCATATTCAACATGGGATCTAACAAGAGAACAGTACAGTAGTCGCAAAGAATTCACGGACAAACCTGCACACGTCCTCAAGACAAAACCCAAAATTTGCAATGCCTTCCCTGTGATGTAGTTGTAGTGCTCCCTGAATGAAATTTGTAAGTCGAACAGAATCCCCAAATCCCTGACATGTTCAACCACATTCAATTGATGATTTCCCACTGCATATCGCATTTGTACTTTTCTGTTACTTTTAAAGAAGCTAATAGAGCAACATTTAGCAACATTAAGCATTATTGACCATTGATAAAAGGATCTTAAGTTTTGCTGCAAAATTTTGGAGTCACTCTCACTCTCAACTACTCGAAAGAGTTTCATGTCATCAGCATAGAGCAAGAAGTGGCAGTCATTCAGATAGCTGTCCAGGTCACTGAGGAATAAATTAAACAGTATTGGGGCACTATGACCCCCTTGAGGAACACCAGAGGTTACATTTATCCACATGGATTCGAAATTGCCAATCTTCACCTTCTGTCTTCATCCCACTAGCATGCTTCCAAACCAACGTACAGCTCGGTCGCCGAACCCCAGCGCCCGCAGCTTAGCAATAAGTAACCCATGATTCACCCTGACAAATGCCTTGGAGACGTCAGTATAGATTGAATCTACCTGAGAACCTTGTTCAAATGCGTCACCAGATTAGTAACTGTAGACCTGCCACTAACAAATCCATGCTGACTCTCACCAGCCCTACTCTCACACTTTCAACTAAGCTGCTCATAAACAATACTATCAAAGAGTTTTGGGATTGCTGACTGTCTAGAGATGCTTCTGTAATTTCTGTAATTTTTTAGAGATGCTTCTGTACTCTTTACTCTATTCAACTTCATAGGCTTCAAAAAATCGTTGGCCTTGTGTAACGGCCTAATTGACATACTTTTTGCACATTTTTCATCTTATAAATGTCAGCTTAATTGGGCTAATACTAAAATTGGACTTTCGAATCCAGTTTGACCCCATCAGGTCAGGGTCAAGGGCATTTCAAGGTCAAATCGCAATCAAATTTGATGGGGTGAAACTGATCACGAATTCAGATTCAGGGACCTCAAAAACATAAGTATACACTTTTTCAAATTTGGTTGCTATTAATTTTGCATATTTGACCTTGAAATGACCTTGTTCCCGACCTAAAGTTCAGCAAGACTTAAACATGATATCTTTATTGGTCGGGGCCTCTAAATCCGAATCTGGGGTCAGTTTGACCCCATCAGGTCAGGCTCAAGGGCATTTCAAGGTCAAATCTGCAAAATTAATCGCAACTAAATTTGAAGCCTGTATGCCTTTGTTTTTATGGTCGCTAAATATGAATCATGGTCTAGAGATTTTTTAAGGTCAAATCTGAAAAATTACAATGGATTCAGAATAATTTTGCAGATTCGACCTTAAAGTACCCTGACCTGATGGGGTCAAACTGACCCCGGATTCCGATTCAGCGACCTTAAAAACATAAAGATACCATGGTCAAGTCTTTCGGACCTTCAATTTTTTTTTGTGGGGCTGTGTAAATAGTACCACTTTTCAATATAAAAAATAAAGAAAAATAGAATTTGCACAGGTAGCTTCTAAATTTTATATTTTTAGTCAGTTCTGAGATGATGTGGCAAAAGCCAAATAATCGGTTTTGGCTTCGGCTAAAAATTGACCTTTGTTCGCACACTAATGGTAATTAAACTAAACCTAAATAGTCATTAGATCATGGGATAAAATAACATTGATTGAATTTTTAATAAAATAGTTTATTTTAGAAAAAATAAAGATTAGGAGTGTAAATTTTTTCACAAAATCTTATTGCTCACTCAAAAGAATAGGTAATAATAATTCTAAAAACAATATCTTACAAATTTTTAAATAAAAAAAATCTTTTATATTATATCCCTTTATCAAAGAAAACTTTTGGGTACACAAAACACATTATCGAGTACGTATTCTCCGACAATCACTTCTCTTCAAAAGGGAAAACATTGGCTTTAACGTTAGGGCCGAATAATTTTGCTACCCTTTGACTACTACCGTAAAATTATACCCTTATATAATTGAAGTTGCAGCAAAATCATTGTGTTTAATGTTATTGGCCAAAGGGTTGTTTTGATTGACCACGGACCAGGATTCTAATGGGAAGTTTTTGTTGTTTGGAAACAAGTAATTACATTTTAATTTTTTTATAGTTCTAGTAATAAAAAAGGATATTTACGAAAAATTAAAATTTGACATAAAAATTAATTTCAAAGAAATATGAAATATAAACGTTAAAACAATAGGTGACTTTAACCAAAAAAAGAGTGAAACGCGCTTGTTTACTTCAACTTTATCCACATCCATAAGAGTTGTTAAAAAAAAATATATGTCTGAAAGTACTGTATAGCCCAATCAAATAGTACATTGTAGTGAGCATGATATAGGCTATTTAGTTTTATTCTTTTAATTGGTCTATTGGGGTGCTAATAACAGTAATCTGTGGTTTCCCACCAAAATTTTTGATGGGAGAACTTTTGACAGCCCAAAAGCCTCAAAGTTTTCAAACTTTTTTCAGTTTTTTCGATATATTTTGGGAACTAATAGTCCTATCGATTTTTTTACTCAGTACTTTTTTAAAAAGCATTAAATTTCCCATAATTTTTGCTAACTAAAGTCTCGTCTATCTCTAACAGCAAGCGAGCTACAGCCCGTCAAAAATTGTCTATTTTTGCCAACATTGCAAAAAATCGCAAAATCATAAAATTGGTTAGGGTTAAAAATGGTTGACTTAAAAAAGCCAATAAAGTTTCTATTTAAGAAATGAATATTATCATCAATAAACGCATTAAAACTTTATGAGCTTATCTGTAA
This sequence comes from Listronotus oregonensis, assembly GCA_019359885.1. Classification (NCBI taxonomy): domain Eukaryota; kingdom Metazoa; phylum Arthropoda; class Insecta; order Coleoptera; family Curculionidae; genus Listronotus; species Listronotus oregonensis. The sequence continues at coordinate 39,915 of JAHBCN010002312.1, forward strand.
AGGTAATTCTGTAAAAATCTCATACGAAATGCTATTTACCATGTTTAATGGAAGTGTTTTAAATATAATGTTTCAAATATATTGGTTTGTCAACTTTGCATTGTTAAATACGTTTTTTAAGTGCTTGCTGCACATATCATATCGATTAAAAATTAAAAGTTGGCAAGTCAAAGGCAAAGAAAATTTAAAAAATCTTGGAAAACAACAAAAAAGAGAATGGGTCTAATAATTGATAAACCTAGGCCTTGGTATGGCCCCACAAATGATGGAAATACGGCTAGGCGTTTTTTCCATAACCCTCAAATAAGTGCAGAAATCACAGGAGTAAATTGTGAATTAATTGAAAATGTTTGTTTAATTTTAAAAATCATAGCATCTGGCTATTAAATTAATACAAAATAATTTAAATTTTCATAAGTTCATAAAATATTAGTTTACGGGGGTGATATAATCGAATTTTTTGACTTACCAGTTGGTCAGCTTTCGAAGCATGCTTTAAAATGTCGAAAAATTCGAGTAAATAATGTCCGTAAGTGCTCTAGAATATCTGCGAATACTGATATAATTAGAACGCTTTTGTTAAAATCCGATCCCCATTTAGCTAGCCCCAGGAAATTTAAATCTAAGGAAAACTCTACCAAATTTAATTTTCAGTTAGAAAAGTATGTGTTTATTAAAAATCCTGTGGATTCCCCTATTTCCTAGATTTTTAGTAACTTAAATTTAATTAAAGAATCAAGTAGTTCTGATTTAGAATAATTAGCCTAAAATTTTATTCATGATTTATTTTTGATTATTGATTTTGTTTTGCAAGCTATGTCTAATTTTAAGAGTTGGTTTTTATGATAAGTAGTTTTATATTAAAATTTATTTACTTATATTAATATGTTTAATTTTAAATTTTAAAAATTTAAGTAAGCTCTTTTGTATTTCGGCCACACTGTATACCTAAAATTATTATGCCAAAAACCCCAACCAAAATAAAAAATCGACGGATCCAAGCGTTTTTTCAAAAAAACACCTGAATTTTGAATGAATTTATAGGTTATTTTAGGGACACACCGTATACCCCAATCGTGGCACCATAACTTTAAAAACCGCTTAAAAAGTATCAGCGACGGGCTGTGGATAACAATTTATTTTTGTTTTTAAATTGCATTTGGTGTAATCAGAGTTATGATTTTTGTCCCGTCGCGTCATACCATAAGATCATAACACTGTGAGTCACCCCTCCCTCCTACCTACGCCCCTCCCTTCTTCAGTCCTCCGCTTTAAAAACCAAAGCTAGGGCTTTTTTAAGTCAACCATTTTCAACCATAATTAATTTTATGATTCTTATAATACTTTGGACGAGTTATAAAGAAATATGAAGGAGTTAATAGGAGGATTTGGTGATTTTTTGCAATGTTGGCAAAAATAGACAATTTTTGACGGGCTGTAGCTCGCTTGCTTTTAGAGTAGGACGGGACTTTAGTAAGTGAGGATTGTAGAAAATTTAATGCTATTTGAAAAAGTCAGGAATTAAAAAATCGATAGGACCATTAGTTTCCGAGATATATCGAAAAAACTGAAAAAAGTCCAAAAAATTCGTGGTTTTTGGGCTGTCAAAAGTTCTCCCATTAAAAATTTTGGTGGGAAACCACAGATTACTGTTATTAGTACCCTAATAGACTAAATAAAACAATAAAACTAAATAGCCTATTTCATGCTTACTTGGGCCCTATTTTGAATGACAATTTGATTGGGCTATGTAGAATTGCCGCCACCTTTTTAAGAGTAGAGAATACTGGGTCAATTAAAAAATGGGATATACAGATAAACAGTTTATTATTTATTTAAAAAAAAGAAAATGGGCGTCACGTGGTTTTAAATTAAACCTACAGTACTATTGGCAGAGCCACAAAACCGATAACCTTTATGAATGTTTAGTAGGCAAAAAAAGAAAACTACGATACGAATGATACTACATAATCCAGATGATTAACCAAGCGTCGAAAGGTTTTTAAATGTGATTCTTGAGATAACCTCAAGCGACCTATAAATGGGACATCTTATTGTAATTTTACAGGAAGTTTCACCAGTACCGTTTAATTATTTCTCTGCTTACGGAATATAAAAACGTATTAAAATTTTAAATGCATTTTGGGATGTTACCCTGTATAGAAATAATAAAATGTCTCATTTAAAAGTCCCTCAGGGTTATCTTAAAGATAACAAAAAAAATAAGAGCGAGCAATCAGAACTTTTAACGTAAACGCAAGTAAAATGTATGCCCGTTTTAGTTAAAAATCACATGTCAGGTGTGTTTCCTTATTTCAAGATCTTAATAGGCAGATATTTTAAAATTCTTTATCTTAATTGCCAAAAATTAATGTAATGCTGATTAAGAATCTGAGGTAAAAATTTGGAAATTTAAAACGAAAGATTTAAAATGGCGGATTTTGGCATTTATAAACCAATTTGGCTTAGATTCGAGATATAAAGATTTTAGGGGGGCTTAGATAGGTATTTTTAAAGTAAGTGGGTATAACACCCTTCCACCTCGACCGATCGGTCTATTGTGGCTCACACCCTTTTATATTTCTCCCACCAGGTCCAGATTCCTAATAAATCTGATGATCCTGTTGGGAAAGAGATCTTTCATCTCCCCCGGCAACAAGGTGTCATTGCCGAGGATTGCGAATCTTAGTCGTGCCATTGCTGGGCACGAACACAGTATGTGTTCTGCCGATTCATCCTCCTCCATGCACATGCGGCACTCGGCGTCTTCCGCTAGGCCGATCTTGTGCATGTGGTATTTTAATCTGCAGTGTCTCGTGTACAGTCCCACTAGAGTTTTATGGTGTACCCTTGATTGCTCCAGTAGGCGGCTAAGGCAAAATTTGGAAATTAAGAATCTTGGTGAAAATTTGAAAATTTGAAATGGCGAATTCAACATGGCGAATTTTGGCATTTGTCTTTAATTAGAAATATAAGGAATCGAATTCTTTTTGGAATCGGATCTTCCCAAAAAGGAATTAAATCCGGATCATTTTAAAATTATATAACGAGTCCGAATCACGGATCCTATTTTTAAAAAGTAATCGATTCCATCCTTCGGATCCCTAAAAAGGAATCGATTTTAAAACGACCTAAGCAACAAAAGAATCTCGGCAACATGTTTTTCTTATCAGTGCCTATTGTGTGTATGAATTGATAGTGCACTCACCTTGCAGGTAAAAATGAACTTTTAGTTCCTAAAATGGCTTCAAAATTCTGTAGGTCATTGTCACTTTTGTCCCTCTACGTTCTTGCGTCTTGTTACGTAACAATATATTGGGATCAGGAAACACTGAATAAGAATGATTAGATATTAATTTTGTTTTCTTAAAAATCAATTATGCGAGTTGCATAGTGCAATAGTGCAATGGGTGAAACAGCGGCGTAGCGTGACCTGTAAAAGTGGCGGAGCTCGTAAAATTTTTAAACAAACAGAAATAATAACAAGTATAAATACACAAATTTTATGTTTAAACATTAAAAAACCTTAAGAATACAAAACTTATCTTACAAATTAATATAACTATTTTAATAAAACATCATTCTTCGATTTTTCGTTTCCAGCAATCATTATAGCGTTAGCATTTCCAATCCTTCTTTTGTCATTAACTTTAAAGACTTTTTTTTCGAAATACATTAAAGCTAACTCTGTCAACCTTTCTAACCCCATTGTGTTCCTGAGGTAATCTTTTAAAATTCTTAACGTCGAGGAAAATCTCCCCGCTGACGCCGAACTATCTGAAAATCTTGTACGCATACGTAATTGTACGCATAAAATCTTTAACATTAGGAAGAATAATACCGTTTTTATGTCGTTTATCTAACTTTTTGAAATCTTTTCTGTCTGGGTAAAAAAAGTTTATTTACAGAATACCCTTATGATTGCATTTCCGTTGAATGAGTCTTTATTTTATAGAAGAGATCATTAAAACAAGCGTTGGTTTAATATTTCAAAAGCGACTGAACAGTTGCTTTTGCCTTCAAAAACATTGTCGAAATACTGAGTTGTGATGGCTGCAATTCTTAGGATAAAATGACAGTTACACCCAGTATTAATTCAAGTACAATAAGAAAGAACAAAAATTCTTCACTTAAAATGGTTTTTAATGCTCCCAAAGCATCAGCTGCTACTTTTGAGTTATTTGTATCCGTTGAAACAATATTTAAGGTTTTAATTACAGCGGGCAGAAATTTCAACAATGTTTTGGCTGATATTGATGTCGAAGTGTCCACCGCGTTTAAGAAAGGCTCTTCAAAACCTTTATATTTAATTCAGGACATACCTCTGTATTATCTTTTGAAAAATATCATGCCTCTGTGCTAATGCTTCTATAATATTATACAACGTGTATACTGTTTCCAACGTATCCTTTTAATTTTTTAAGTTTTCGCGGCATCTAGAAACAGGGAGTTCTAGTAGGTGAGCATGGCAGTGGACGAAGAGTGCTCTAGGTTCTGTTTCATTAATGGCACATAGTCGAGCCACAATCGTAAGCTTTAAACCTAAAATAATAAAAAAAACGCAAATTTTGCTCAAGTATTCAGTTACTGACTTGAATAGTAATTCGCCTAACATATCGGGGAAATCGATGAAGCCTTAAAACCTTTCCCAAGTTACAGGTTTATTTTCTACAATTTTTACATTTCGTAGTCCTATGGCAATTTGCTCCATATGTGCTGTCTGTGGTTTTATTTACAATAATAGAGTAACATTTAAAATTGTTGACTTCACTGACTATGTCTTTTATAATAATCTCAGATATCGGAGTGATCATCTTATTCTAAATCTGAGGAGAAAGATAGTTGCAAATTTTTGATTGCATCAATTCTTTAAAATCAATATTTTAGTCGCTGCATCTTAGATCTAAAAGATCTAAGAAAATCCTTTATTTTTAGAATTTATTAATGAGTAGCGTATTTTATGTTAAAAATGGAAAGAAGTGTAGAGAGTCGCAAAAAAGTGCGTCGAAGGGGCCAGGGGGGCCTGGCCCCCCGTCGCTACGCCACTGGGTAAAAAATATTCTTTTCACCATTTTTGTTCTATTATAACAAGAGTTGGTAAATTTTTCTTCCTATATGCATAGGGGTATTACTTTTAAAAAATTCACAGAGTTAAACAAAGATGCTCTTGGTTCGCAAACATTTTAAATATACCCGCTTTCTATACTTTTGCTTTATATTCCATATATATGACATTTTTCTAAATAGGATAAACTAATGAGGATATTTACAGCATTATTTAGCTAGCAACCAAAAACATTTTTTTAAATAATTACAATCGATAGCAAGCAAAATAGTAACGATATTTAGCAACGTCGCCAACACCCTATTAGTGACGTAACTTAAAAATTAATCTTGTCAATTAGAGATCGAACGCTGTAAGAACAACACCGATACGTCACGGTCTAATATGGCAAACCCGTATAAAACCGTGACGTATCGGTGTTATTCTAACAGCGTTCGATCTCTAAAAATTAAAACTAAATATTTTTAATACATCCGCTTTTATGCTGCACACTTAAAATCACAAAGTAACATAATATTAAATTTAGAAGCAAATATTTTTTTGGTCTATCGTAATGTATGTGTTTATCTTTTCACCCTTTTCACAATACTGTGGGCATTCTCGGAGGTGATTGATAGCCGTCGGACCTCCGCTTCGCGCGGCCGAGATTCCCATGCTGCCTCGCTTCCGCTTCCGGACAGGTGAGTGGCGCCGCTGCGGAGAAGTCGGGAAGTACGCTTGCCTGACAGCCTACCCAACCGAACACACGGCTCTGATTTCGCACGAGCGACGCGCTCCACTGGCTTTTTAGACCTCTAGTACTGGTATTTATTCCTCACGTGTTTCGATTATTAGTTTAAATTATTAACAACTTATATTTTTGTCCGATTTACGTATTAAATTATGTGTTTTGTACTCTAGTAAATAAAATTTTTATTTACTATTATTAGTGCAATACAGGTGGGATGTTTTAAAGAAAATCTTTCAGGTTAAATAACTTATTAGGCAGCGATAAATAAAAAGATTCAAAATAATGAAATAACAAGCCATTTAAAAAGTAATCCATATTAAACAGTATAAACTTTATTTTTATTACAAACTGGAAAATGCTAAAAGATATTTAAAGCATTATTTTTATCTTTGGACAGTCCAGTGATGCCTAAGTACTAACGTACCGTGAGTGTCTTAAGTGTGGTAAAAGGAAGTTTGTTCATACGGGACTTAAATGTTTGGAGATTGGAAGAGAAGGAAAAACCTCTGCGGACAGCAGGTTCCATAGTCTTGACATTCTAGGGATGAATAAATGAAGAAAGCCTATCAGATTAAACTGTAAAAGGATGCATAAAAGTTGCACTACGTGTTGCTCTATTGGGAGCTGCCAGAGAAGGAATTATACTGGCCAACTCCTCTGAGCAGAAGCTGTGAAAATACCTATAGAAGAGCGACAGATCCCCTACAGCTCGACGGTGGGCAAGAAGAGGCAGCCTTTCTGTGAGCGTGGGAGCATTGATGGTATAACGAACGGCTCTTCTTTGAATGGAGTCGAGAATGCTAAGTGTTGTAGGGGACACCATTCCCCAGGCAAAAGAGCATTTTTTTATCTTGGGACATTCCACGAAGGCTGATGCCTAAGTACTAACGTACTGTGGGTGTCTTAGGTGTGGTGAGAGGGAGTTTGTTCACAAAGGACTTAAATATTTGGAGATTGGGAAGACGGTCTGATTTGGGGTACATACAGAGTACACAGATTGGAAAAAGAGAAATACTTTCTGGCTCGAAAGAGGAATCCAAGCTTTTCTGAAGCTGCCGAGGCTATGGATGTAATGTGCTTGTGCCAGTTGAGGTTATTCTCAAAAGTGACGCTGACAAGATTAAAGGATTCTTTGTTCTGCAGAACTTGGCCGCTCATATGTAACGGATGAGCATTGGCAGACTTTTTTCGCAACAGGGAACATGACTGTGTTTTCGAGGCATTAAAATGAATAAGATTTTTGGCGCCCCAATCCAAGATAAGTTTGAGGTCTTGTGAAACAGATATCTGCATTGACTTGCGCTTGTTTTCCAAATTAGAATTACATGGTGGCTTAAGAAATTAAATACTAGAGTGGAGGGTACTATCCTCAGCAGAACAATGAATGGGATTGATTGATTGTGGAAGAGAGAAGATTGTTAATGTGTAGAAGAAACAGAGTGGGTGCCAGCACTGAGCCCTGGGGCACCCAGCATTAATTTGGTAAAAGCTGAAAGAATGACTATCTACAATAACTGATATACGTCGATTAAAAAAAAAACTGGAGAGTCAAGGGAAAAGCTTAGGTGGAAGACCGTAAAAAGAAAGTTTGTTAAGAAGCCTATCATGCCAGATCTGATCAAAAGCTTTGGATATGTCTAGAGCAACGATCTGGGACTCACCAAGTAACTCAAGGGACTTGTTCCAGTTGTGTGAGACAAAGGAAAGAAGATTAGCTTTGAATCTTCTGTGACGGAATTCATACTGTCTATCATGTAAGATCTTGTGTTTTTTCAAATACATACTTTAAGATTAATAAATATTCCCATTACTTTTCAAACAAAAGAAAGACATAGGTCTATAGTTAGAAGGAAGTGTTTTACATCCTTTTTTGGATACAGGTTGCACACGGAGCTTTCCAACTTTCCGGAAAAATGCCCGTGTTGTAAGAGATTCGAAAGAGACGAGTTAGGATAAGTGCAAGCTCGGAAGCACATTTTTTTAAGACAATTGCTGGTATGCCATCCAGCTCGGACGATTTTTTAGTATTAAGAGAAGAAAGAATACGCTTGATCTGTTTAACTTTAAAAATAATATCGGACATTTTATAAGAAACAGGGGCAACTGTTGGAAAAGGAAGATTAATAGAAGGATCAAACGTAAAATTTGTTAGCAAATTGTTTGGCAAATGGTTCGGCTTTTCCTTTAGAGGTAAAAATAATTTTATCTTCGGCGATAAGGGGTGGAAAAGAATTTGTGCAGAAGTTTTGACTAATATTTTTGGAAAAGGACCAGAATCAAGGGACTTGTTCCAGTTGTGTGAGACAAGGAAAGAAAATCAGCTTTGAATCTTCTTGACGGAATTCATGTCTAACTCATGTAAGATCTTGGTTTTTTTCAAAACATACTTTGTTTGGAGCAATTATTTTAAGACTGTGGCTTGACTATGTCCGGACGATTTTTAGTATTAAGAGAAGAAGGTCGCTTGATCTGATTTAATTATAAGGTATCGATTTTTAGCAGTGGACAATGTTGGAAGGAAGATTAATAGAGGATCAAACGTAGAATTTGTTAGCAAATTGTTTGGAAATTTGTTTTCTTTTGAGGTAAGACACATCTGTGGCGATAAGGTGGAAAAGCATATTGTCCAGAAGTTTTGAATAGTTTGGAAAGGACAGAAAGCTTTACAGACCATTCAGCAGGAGAACTTTACTTTATTCAATTGTAAAACGGTTCTTTTGCCCTTTGAAGATACTTAGTCTAGATTAACTTTTAAGCTAATGTATACATTTTGCTAACCGTCAATTTCATTTAATTAAAAAAATAGGTATAAGTATAGTCAAACGATCTCAGAAGCCAAAGACCGTTTTAACAATCGACTAAAAGATGAGGTCCTCTCTTGCTCAAATAGCAGTTAATCCTTCTGGTTCTTTGCCAAAAACATCGTCAAAACTTTTTACCCCTAATCTATAAAGAATAAATTGTTTCTACTAAAGGAAAAGCCAAACTATTTGCTAAATTATTTGCTGCTAATTCTACGTTTGACCCTGCCGGTAATCTTCCTCTTCCAACAGTTGCTCCTGCTTCTCACAAAATGTCCCATATTATTTTTAAGGTCAAACAGATCAATACCAAAAAATCGTGTCAGCTGGATAGCATACCAGCAATCGTCTTAAAAAAAATGTGCTCCCGAGCTTGCACCCATTCTAATTTGCCTCTTTTGAATCTCTTACCATATGGGCATATTTCTGGAATTTCCTAGAGTGTCCAGACAGCATTTACATCCCAAACTACTTATAAGACAAGACCCTACTCCAATAGTTCAAAGAAAGACTGACTCCTCCAAATTCTGTGTGAATATGGAAAAGTATTTAATGGAAAGCAAAAAGACCACTCAAAATCTGAGTTAAAGAACACAGTTGTTGATAGTTGAAACAATACCGCCTTAAGTGCTCTGAAAAACAAATTACTGGAGAAAAAAAAGATTTTTTTTGAAAAAGACTGCAAAAATTTAAAACAACCAGAATGTATTTATCAAGCCTAGTATTGACATTCTGAGTAACTGGCAGCCGTTGTGGAATCAGTTAAAAACAGCCTAAAAACAATAACTGATATAAAAGTCATAGCTTAAAGAGTAGTTTTTAGTTTTTTTCAATTCAAAAGAGTTGGTAATACATACCAATCGAGAGATTGGGTAGCAACTAAGAATCAAAGATAAAGGTAGTTGAAGAAGTTAGTCTAATATAAATAAAAATTTTATCGTAAATTTTATACTTTTATGCAATATTCATCTAAATATGATATTAACTGATAAAAATGCATTGCTAATCTTAAATTATTTGCTTGTCAAACTGTTTATAAGATAAAAAGCCAGCTAGTGCCTTTTTTAATGTAATATAACAAATGTGTTTTCGTAAACATGCTCTTTCGTTTGTTCGTTACACTCGTAGTACTATAGTGAATAATTAATAAGAGTTAGTAAAGCAATGATGCAGCTATTTATACATCTCTAAAAATTTGAAAGTATTCAAAGTAAAAAAACTGCATCAATGACCATCATCGCATTAAAACACCGCTCCTTATTAGATCAGCGAAGTTAAGGCATGTCGACCATGGTTAGTGTAATGTTGTGTGTAGTTCGGATTTAACCTTAACCTGTAGGTCTTGTCTAAATTATACTATCCAGGCGGTAATGGGGTGTAGTGTAGAGGTTGTAAAGATTTGTATAACATTGATGGTGGCACTACCGCGTCTGTCTAATTTATACCAAGTCTAAGCTAAAATTCAAATCAAAGTCATAATTTTTGTGAATTAATAATTGCGTTGGCCAGTCAGAAACTAGATATGAACCCATTTGAATACCTTTGGTATATCTCAACACTGTCGAAATATACAGGGTGTCCCAAAAGTAATGGGACACAGAGTAACAGCAGATTCCTTAGGTCGAAATAATGCAGTTAACGTAAACTTTCCTTATCCTAAAGTTGATAATAACTAAGATACAGAGTGTCAAACTATTAATTTTGTTTTCGTTTTTTCGTAATAATTTCTTAACTAAATGATGAAAATTGGGGTATTTGGGTTTTTTTTAAGGCGAAAATTCAAATTTGTCCATTTTCTTATGTTGCCAGTAGACGGCGCCAGCTACGGCCTACCCCACTTGTTTTAGATGGCATAACTTTTTTCAAGCTTACTATATTGACCTGTTTATTAAAAAAGAATTTTCTATAATTCCCGCTGCATCAAAAAGGTAAACTTCATTAAGGTCTCTAGGAGCAACTGTTTTCGAGATAAACGCACTTTAAATGACCCCGCAATTTTCCTATGGAAAATGGGTTTCGGCCAATTGCTTTTAAACTTTTCAAAGTAATAGTTTTTAACACGCTGATCAAAAGTCTCCACAGCCATAAAACCCAAAAACCTCTCTAAACCTCCCCCAAAATTACCCTCAAAAGTCTCCAAACTCCCCAGTGACCTTTAGGGCTGATTTTGGGGGGTTAGAAGGGGTTTTCGGGTTTTGTGCCCGTTGAGACTTCTGATCAGCGTGTTAAAAACTATTACTCTGCAAAAACCCATTTTACATAGAACAATTGGGGGGTTCTTTAAAGTGCGTTTATATTGAAAACAGTTGCTTCTAGAGATCTAAATAAGGTATATATTTTTGACGCAGAGGGAATTATAGAAACTTTTTTTTTTAATAAACAGGTCAATATACTAAGCTTAAAAAAAGTTATGCCATCTAAAACAAGTGGGGTAGGTCGTAGCTGGCGCCCTCTACTAGCAACATCAAAAGTATAGACGAATTTAAATTTCTCGCCTTAAAAAACCCTCAAATCCCCAATTTTGTACAGCTATGTCTTTTAGTGAAGATATTATTACGAAAGAACGAAAACAAAATTAAAAGTTTGACACCCTGTATCTTAGATATTATCAACTTTGTGATGAGGCAATTTTATGTTAATTGCATTATTTCAATCTAATTAATCTGCTGTTGCTCTGTGTCACATTACTTCTGGGCTACCCTGTATATTAAGAAATACCGATTTTACATTGAAATGTATTAATACAAGTAAGGGTTATTCTTGCAAGGGTAATTAAACAATTTCGGTAAAGAAGTTGCATTAAAACAGAAATAATTTATTTAAAATATTTATTAATTTTTTTCTGGTATAATTAAATGCGGTTAAAAAATATTACTGAAATGGTAATTAGGTTTACAGCTATTGCCTGTAGGTAATATTTTTAGTTTTATATTTAAATGATATAAGTTATAATATTTGTAATTTTTTACTTTTAAGAAAAGTAAATATGATTTAACCACCTTGGCAACAGCTAATCTTATGGAGTTTCTTTACGTTTGTTTAGAAAATTTATTAAACTGGCAATATAATGTCAATGAGTAATTACTTATATAACCATTTTGAAAGAAAATAACAAAAATACTTTTAAGAGAGTTCTTTTTCTTGTCAAGTTTTATAATATTTTAAATAGAAAAAAATTTTTTTTTTTTTAATTTGTTTCTTACAAAGTCTTTTTATTGTGTTTGTTTTAAAATGATATGAATAAATTCTCTTACATAAAATAAAATAATATACAAAAACAGCTGAGTTCTTAAAAGCAAGAAAATCAGCAATATCAAAAAATATTCGAGTAACTGAACTACAAGAAAATGCGTCATACGCTTATAGCCTGTTAGTATAAATTCTGCTAATTTAACTTGGATGCATACTTCTTATGAAAGTATAAACAGAAATGAAAAACAAAATATTTCCGCCAATATCTTCATGATTTGTAAACCGACTATAATTAATTTATTTAAAGTGAATTATCTATCGTTTTTTGCACGTAACCAGGTACAGATTCTGCTAATAAAATATTTACCAGATAATTTTTTTTTTTGCGTAGCTTGCAGATATGGTAAATTGATAATTATTTTAACCTTAAATATTGTGCAATACTTCATTTATACGGTTTTATATAATTATTTAACTCTTAGCATTTAATGAAAAAAATATTTTAAAATCGGAAAATTACCTTGCCCAGCAATGTCTGAAGAATTTAAAAAAAATGTGGGGCCCTTATAAAAATATAACAAAAGTCAATAACTTAGGTGTTAGTTGTTTAATTGTTTTGAGTTTTGGTACCAAACTCACAGGAACTCTGGTTAACGCCAATTACGTCACGGTTTATTGAACTCTATACAAGTTTTTTTTTAACTTTTTTTTTATGATTTTTTTAATATTCTTAATATTGAAAACAAATTAGAACTTACAATATTGTATTCTTAAATTTTTGATGATTAACTGAGCTTCTGTTAGTTCTGGTTATTATAGTTCCAGCCCATCAGAGTTACGAGTACAAGACCGACATCTAAATAATGTTTTCAAAAAATATTTTAAGCGACTTTAAAAAAAATATATTTTATGGATCTATTAGCGTCCGAAAAGTATAACTTTTTTGGTCGCATTTACTTTACGGCTGCTTTTTTACGAAGGTGGCCTGGATGACTAGGACATAGTGCGTTGCTAGACAGTTTATTAACAATCTGTAAGTGTCAACTTAACAGTAATAATCAAAATGAATAAAAAAAATCATATTAAAAATTAAGCAAGATGAGTGATACAGACAGTGATAATCCAGCTTAAATTTTGAAACCGCAAAAGCAGAGCCAGATGAGAATTATTTAATATGGAAGGTTACACATTAAAATAATTTCCAAGTTAATTAATTTATTATGTATACTGTGTTTATTTGTAGGTGTATTTCTTAATTGGATTGGCTGGTGCCTGTAGGCGAGACGAACTAAAACAACTATCTATAAACGATATAGAAGACAAAGGAACCGTGGTAATAATTACACTTCCTAAAACAAACGTATTTACAATAACTGATGAACTAATTAAAAATATAAGTCCCCTACAGTTAATTTAAAAATACTCAAATTTACGACCTTTTAATTTATGTCATCAAACGTTTTTATTAATTATCGAAATGAGAAATGCGCGTCACAAGTTGTCGGTGTACATACTTTTGGAAAAATACCATCCCCATCCACAGTATCTACAGTTACCAAAAGTTTATCTTTTCTTTTGGTTGAAACAGGAGCTGACATTTTAATGTTAAAAAGCCACGGAGGTTGGAACTCCAATTCAGTAGCAAATGGCTACATTAAAGATTCTATTTCAAGAAAAAGATAAATATCAAATAGAATTCTTGCGGGGAAGGATGGTGTTTTCCTGTTCAAAAAAAATTTAAAGATTGTAAATCAAAGAATATTATTTCTAAAACACTAGAAAATGACATGACTGTTAAGAATCTCATGTCTAAAAGTAAAATTACATTTTTAAGTGTTATAAATGTACTTTTAACATAACAATAATTAATAATAAATAAAACTAATTTGTAACCATTGATATAGGAGTAAGTACTGTTTATAATTTTTAACACATGATTTTTCAATTGTGTCACAGTAACATTATTTAATTAATAAAAATATAAAACTGCTTTTCAATTTTTCTCTTCTTTCAAAAGTCAAAAGAGCATATAAAATACTGTATACTGTACTTGATAAAACAGTCTCCTGAGAAATGTGTGTACCTCGGCCTAATGATCTTTTTTTGGCGTCATCCAAATATTGTTTTCTATTCGACCAAAAAAGATCAACTTTACGCCCTTGATAACAAATAACTATTTTAGGTTTAAAAGTCTTACTATAAATAAAATTTAATATATTTCCAATCAGGAATGAAAATTGGAACAAAACCTGATTTTTATAAATGGAGAAACACTTAGTAGATAGCATGGTAACCGGTAACAATAAAATATTATTTTTATTTTATCCGGATAAAGCAAGCTTAAAAGTTAAAAAAAAAATAATATAAATATCCCAAGGAACCTGTTAGTGAAACACCCAGTATTTGTTTCGAGTATCGTTAATGTGCGTAACACAAAACTGCAATTCTATATAAGATATCGCGTTGTAGTTAAATCTAGCGCAAATTACATTCATGGTTTAAAATCGGTCTCCTTCCAGCAAAACAACTAGATTCGGTATCTTAACTTTCAAACGAAATGCTGTCAATTTTGCGGTTTATAACGCCGATATCCAATTATGTTACGACATAACTAGTTAACGCAGAACCACGAACCGTGCTTCCCATTTGTGGGTGTAATTGGGTAACTTTTTTCCTGGTGAAATTAAAAATTGTTTCCTTCCTAATTTACGAGGTGATTGATATTTGTTGTACACATTAGTGTAGTCCCTAGACTCTAGGGGTAGTCTTAATGTGTTTTGGATCATATCAGTTTGTAGAATAATTGAGCTCGGTAACAATTTTATTAAAATAAATAATAGTCCAGTAACTGAAGACCTGAAAGTACCCAAAGCTGTAAATAAATCTGTACAGTTTTCATTTGTAAAGCAATTCTTAGGTCTTCGCGGATGCTTTCGAGCAAGAAAAAGTTTATCAACATTAACAGGTGGAAAAGGGCTGAAAATGACCCCTCAAAGCCCGAAAAATGGGTTTCTCGCTAATATCTGTCAAAATATGAATTGGAGAATTTTTGTTTTTACAAAAAATGAAGATTGCCTTAAAATCTATAAAAATGGTCATTATTTTTTTTCGAAAAATCAATAGTTTTCGAGATAACGGGACCCTCTCATTTTAGCTGCCGCTCTACCGCTAGAATGCCGCTACCTTTTAAGATTCACTTATAAGCGGGCGGACGAATTGTTCCATTACTCGGGCAATAATGTACATTTTTTAATCATTCAAAATTCATCGGAATGGGAAAACCCGTACCTATTATTGCATATAATTTTGGGTCCATTCTGATATTTCTAGAATATTGAAAAGAGCGGTAAAAGTTTTTTTTCACAATATTTTGAGAGTTCCTCATTAATTTATTGATATTTTTTGAAAAAATGGTTTGTTAATAACATTTATTTTTTATAATAAGACTTTAGCAAGTGTTCAATGATCCCAGAAAATTTCTTTCACAATCTTTTTGGGTTGTGCTAAAAAATTGTTTTGCCCATTTTTCAGTAAGAAACTACTACTACCACATCTATTCAGTGTGTCCCAGTCTCAAAAATGAGTTTCCTGCAAATATCTGCCAAAATATGCGTATTAGAAAATTTTTGTTAAGACAAAAAATGAAGATCACCTCGAAATCTACAAAAATGGTCCTTTTTTTCGCAACACCAATATAAACGGCTAAGAAATGCAGATGTGCAAAAAATTTTTTACAAAACACAAGAAAGATGGTGAAGGAAATTTTCTGGGATCATTGAAAACTTGCTAAGGTCTCATTATAAAAAAGAAATGTTAATAACAAAACATTTTTTCAAAAAATATCAATAAATTAATGAGATACTCTCAAAATATTGTGAAAAAAACTTTGACCTCTTTTTTCATTATTCTAGAAAAATCAGAATGGACCCAAACTCATATGCAATGATAGGTACGGGTTTTCACATTCCGATTAACTTTGAATGATTAAAAAATGTACGTTATTGCCCGAGTAATGGAATAATTCGTCCGCTCGCTTATAAATGAATCCATAAAGATAGTGGCATTCTAGCGGTAGAGCGGCAGCTAAAATGATGGTACTTTTGGGTCCCGTTATCTCGAAAACTATCGATTTTTCGAAAACAATTATAGAGACTATTTTTTTAGGTTTCATAGTAATTTTTATTTTTTGTCCAAGCAAAAATTCCCCAGTTCGCATATTTGGCATATATTAGCTGGAAATCCATTTTTCGGGCCTTAAGAGGCCATTTTTAGCTCTTTCCCAACTGTTAATGTTGATAAACTTTTTTTTCGCTCGAAAGCATCCCCGAAGATCTAAGAATTCCGCCACAAGGGAAGACTGTACAGATTTATTTACAGCTTTGTCCCTTCATTTATTGCACTATAACTTAACAATTTTTCTTCAAACTATTTTTGACGTTTTTATATTACATATTTTTTAATTTCTAAGTTAACGGGGTAAAGGAAAATAAATAAGGGAACCACTAAATAAGTTCTATTAAAAAAAAAGAGCAACTACTTACCCTATTAAAAGAATTATTATTTTAATTTAGGGAAAACTTTTCTAACCTGAAATATGGAAAAGCTTCCATTCTATAAGTTTGTTTGGTTTTTTACTGCTTTGAAACTTATAGAGGTGTTATAAAAATACTAAATATACTAAGAATCAGCCTGAGTATTTTTCTTTTTAATCAGAACATTTTTTTTCCATCTGAAACATAAATCTTTTGGCACACTTTCCCTACGATGTTGTCAAACATCCTATTTTACACACATAAAACCAGACAATAACAGTTGTATAAAAATGTAAAAAAATATTAAATAATAAGATAATCTTGTTTCTGTACTTGTCAAAAAAATAATTTTATGTACATTATAAGTTTATTAGGCCATTTAAGCAACATTTGATGAGTGGTCTTATTTAAGAATTATTTTCCTAATATTTGTGTTATAAATATTTGCAACCAAAAAACAAATGAAATATAATTGATACCTTTAGTATGCTCAAAGTGTACTTCGTTTAAGCGTCGTTCTAAAACCATAAGGCTTAAGTTTTAGAACTATAATGCATTGTCACAGCCCTACTTCACTAACAAGCCGTGAACAAGGAAATCTGGCAACTATGCCTTCAGATCTAGCGACACACGTTTGCTGTTCTTTAGTCATATGATTTACGTTGAATGACCTGTTGCTCTGTTGTTTTATTGTGAATAAATCAACTTTTTTGAAAGAAAATATTGTTAAGATAAAGACTAAACCTGTAAAAGGTCTTACTGTGTGAAATTTGTGAGTGACCGGGACAGTTTTTTTCCGCAGACATTGCGTAAAACAAAAATATCTGCGGGTGAAAAGTGCCGGTTGTTATAAAGTACTTAAAGTAAATGGCGGCAAATGAACTTGACATTTTGTGGTGGTGCTTTTTAAAAAATAATTAAAATTGAAAGTGTGTTTTAATGATTCGTGTTTGGCTTTAATTTTGAAGGTATTTTTTTAGTTATTTTTTAAAAACAGTAACAAATATTAGCATTGGAAATTACCGTAAGTACGTAGGTATACAATTGATCATTTCTCTGTTAATTTTTTAAGAAAATTTGTTACCTGGGTTGAAGCTTGGCATAAACTTGAAAACAATAATGGTCGCCTTACAAACGACACCTATTCTGCACTTTGCCATAGTACCTCTGTTTTACTAGAAATAATTGACTATTCATTTTCAAAATTTGATTTGTCGTATATTTTACCAGGTAAATTTACTACTGAAAAGTTAGAAAAAAGATTTGGTAAATACAGACTTCTCGGAGGTTGTAATTACAATGTTAGCTTTGATGATATTTTAAATGCTGAGAAAAAAATTAGACTCAAACATATATTTAAAAGCGCTGCTGATGGTAATTTCTCTTTAGCTGAGATTAAAAAACAGGGAGACAGCTGTATCCAGGAAAATGATCTTGATTGGACAATACCTCAAAATAATTACACTGAAAAATTTTTTTTTACTTGAAACTGAATACCTAAATGAATATGAAATTGACAAATCGGTACAAATTTATATAGCCGGTTATGCTGCCCACAAAATTGTAAAAAAATATAATAATTGTAACATCTGTGTTTCTTTTCTTGTTGAAAGTAAGGGAAACCTAATTGACGACGAATACTTTGATTGTCTACAACGTGGCGGTTTAAAGGTTCCTACAGAAATTGTTAAAGACGTTCTGTTCCATATGTGCGCGATTTTTGAGAAAATTATTAATGACCCTGATACTGGAGTGACTTCCTAAAAATGGAAAATCAAAAACTATCCTGTGTGATCTAACTAATTTAAGCACTAGACAACATGAAGGCTTTAATGATTTATCTCGCAATGTATTTGTGGTAACGAGAACAAAAATATGTTCATTATGATGTGCTCTATATTTTCAAACATTCTTTTAAATAATTATGTTAAAAAAGAAATAACAAAAATGCCACAGAAAAATCGGAAACGGCTGAGTCAAAAAACATAAAAGGAAACTAGACACATTTAATAAATAAATAAACAAAACTAAAACTAAGTACAATTACTAACTAAATGTTAAATTACACTTGTTTCCTTTTACAACAGCATCATGTTCTTATGCCTTGACCTATGCACATAAATTAATTTGTTTTACAGTTTAAATATTATATAAATATATTTATTTTTCAATTATTATACTGATTTAATTATTTTAATGGAAATATCAAAACTATTTACCGATCTTTGAATTGAGCCTTAAATGAATTTAAAAATACGCGCCTCGATACCCGGATCACTGCTCATCGCGCTCGAGGGAAACCGATCTGAATCTCTTGCCGGTTGCGGCGTTGCCAAGTGGTTGTTCACGGCTTGTAGTGAAGTAGGGCTGTGGCATTGTCTAAAAAGTGCCAAGCAACTTTTCCAAAAGTCAGGAAATTTTTGCAAATATTTGCCTTATATGTTAAAGTTCTCATAAAAGGAGTGCAATTTTCGCAAAATTACAGCAATAATTACACTGCAGATATTGAAAATTGCATCGCAGGTTTATATTGCTAACGAAACGTGTTTTACTTTGTTGGTATTTTTTGTTTAATACAATTTTTAAATTTACTTTATTGGAGTTCTCAATTAATTAGGGAAATATTCAAATAAATTACACGCGTGCATCAAAATAAACGGATAATTTTTTTCATTCAACGTGTTTTTTTTTTACAAATTGCAATCGTTGTTTTTATATTTTACGAAAATGCCCTTCTCCTGCGAAGTCGGGCTTTTTTGCAAAAATATGAAAACAAACCCTTGCAATTATAAAAAAACACATTTCATTTAAAAATGATCGCTAACTTCGATGTACGTGCAATTTCTCCCGAAAATCCTTTATCTAAATAGGATCTAAACACATGCATATTTTTACTTTATTAAACAAATTGCAACTCATTTTCTAGTTTTCTTTAGGATGAAACTATTTTTATATGGTAACATTGGTAACTGAAACATATCATAGACATAATAAAAATTTCATTTTCACCCTTTATGCAAAAACAATTATAAAAAAGTTTATGAAATGTTTCTTTATTTCCTGCTTTCTAAGTCAGACATGTCAAACTAATATGATATAACGAGCCACATGATTTATTTTGTTTTAAGTTGGGGGTCGTGTGTCTTTAGTATTCAAAACATTAATTTAATACCATTTTTAAAACACTTATATAAGGTATTCTTTATTTATGAGACTCAAAGTCAACCTTAATGTTTTGTATACTAAACATACAATACTTTAATATTTCATGTTTTTATTCAAACGTAAACCGAAAATATTTAACATTTTGTATAAAATACAAGAATTAAAGTTAAAATAAAAAATAAAAAAATCACAGTTTATAAGTTCTTTTTAGAAGAATAATTGACATTAATTTTCACAAAAACAGTTATCAAAATTTGGTTGAATGTATTGAGCTAATGCACGCAATTTTTAAAATTGATAAAATAATGTTGTTTGGTCAATCTTGACCATTCTGGATTTTTGTTATTTTTCGTTAAAGAAATCCCTTGTTTATTGAATAATTCTTACACTAATAATTGCATAATTTTAACGACCTTTGGTTAAGGCTGGCGTCACCTGAGGTCACGCAATAGCTCAAGACGCCAATGTCCAGCATCAAATGAAAAGAATGGTCTCTGCACAGTATTTGCCCAATTGTAAATACACGTAATTTATGTATGTCCGATTTAATTTAATCCTATATTTTCTCGCTTCTTTAATCGCTATCTTAAAAATTATTAAAATGCAAAATTAAAATTGCATACTGCAATAATAATTGTTATGAATTAAACTGCATACCACCATTAAAACACCATTAAAAGTCCAAATTAATGTTTTTTTTATCGTCGACATTATTATCATATTAAAATTTTTTATCTAATTTATCTATAAAATAAGTTGCAAAGGTAAAAAAATCGAATTTGTTGATTTGTCTTTGTTGATTCTTGTTCGATATGATCAAAAAAATGAATTTCTTTCGGTGGAAATCGGAGAAGCTGCCAATAAAGCTACTCTTAAATTATTGCCTAGTAAGTCAAAGCAACAATACGAATTTACATACGATCGTTTCTTAAAATGGTGTGATCAGAAAAATGTTAGTGGCAAAAATGCCAGTAAAAAAGTGCTCCTTGCGTACTTTAAAGAAAAGTCCAAAATATGGAAATCGTTTATGCTCTGATTAAATTATTCCATTTTAAAGGCGATGATGAACATAAGGGTGGAGGATATCGACCGGAAAAGTCTAAAATATTAGGTTTGTTCCAACAAGCTTCCCGTATCGTTTCGAAACAGTCTTTGAATCGTTTTTTGGTGCGCTTTCGTGACGGTACAAAAAGTAACAAACGTTGGATCTCTTTGCGGATCGTTTTCGGGACTGTCAAATCAAAAGGTCAAATGTCTTTGAATTTTTTGTTTTGAGAATATAACCCAACTTTTTCACTTATTATTTTTGTGATCAAAGTTAGCAAATATCACTCATAATATCGTCACTCATCTTTAAATATAATTAAATTCAATGATAGGCTTAGGAGGTGTAAAAATTAATGCTTTTGAATAATTAAACAAGCAAGAAATTAGGAGATGTTAAAGCATGATGCACGCTAGTCGCTAAATAACAGTAAACATATGAAGATGAAACATAAAACAGCTGTTAAAAATCAAAAATCCAGTCCCAAGATGCTCAATGCGCAAGTCAACCCAAACAGTTTTCAATTTTCAGTTAGAGAGGCCCCGAACTTCCCGCTTTCTTTGTTCCTTCATCCCTAGAGTGTCAAGACTATGGAACCTGCTGCCCGCAGAAGTTTTTCCTTCTCCTCCCAATCTCCAAAAATTTAAGTCCCATGTGAACAAACTCCCTCTCACCACACTGAAGACACCCACGGTACGTTAGTACTTAGGCATCAGCCTTCGTGGACTGTCCCAAGATAAAAAAAAAATATTGGGCCTTGTATCGGAATTCTGAAACCGTAACATAAACGATTCCAACTTATGTTGGTACACAAACAGGATCGTCCGATAGCCGTCACGTTTCTGTTGAAACGCATTTAAATCACTGCGCATGAGCGTGATTGTTTGGTGACGATTTTTCGACGTGTAGGAACAAACCTATTAACAAGAGAATAAATCGACAAATTTCTCGCAGAACCTCCGGATGAAATATATCTTATGCAAAAAGTAGCTGCCATTTTCGGTGTATTTGGAGCCTGTCGTCGAGTAGGACTGTGTAATTTGACATTTAATAACATCGAAGATTTGAAAACTTCACTAATTGTGCACCAGACACAAAAACTAATGTGCAGCGAACCTTTATAATTAGTGGTACCTTGTATATGAACTATTATAAAAGTACATAGCCCTTCGTTTAGTAAATATTAATCGTTCAAGAGTTTTTATAGGATGCTTCAAGAATAAATGTGCCGTAACTCCAGTTGGAATCAACACATTTGGTAAAATGCTTGCTCAAATGGCTAAATTTCTAAATTTGTCTGACACCCATCTTTACACTGGACATTGCTTCCGATGTTCCTCAGCTAAATTGTTGGCGGACTCTGGTGCTAAGCTAATCTTACTACAATTAAGACACAAGGTAGATGGAAATCCAGTACAGTAGTAGAGGTTTATACAGAAGACTCGCTTCAAGAGAAAAAAGAAATTGTCGATCAAATTTAGTCCAATCTTAACTTTTTGTAATTGTGTAACAACCACCAATAAGATTGGCCATGAAGTTTCTTATTCAAATTGTATTTTCAGTAATTGTACTTTTAAGTGAATAAATAATTTATTTTAATCTAAGTATTACGTTTCTGTAATTTCTTATCTGTCTTAAAAGTAAATCACTCCTAGCACAAGTGCTAAAAGTAATTACTTCTAACACCAGTGTCATAAAATGACATTTTAGACACTGACAGCATGCATTAAAAATCAAACTTTTCTGACGTTTGTAGAAAAATCATATTCTTTTCAAAAAAAAAGTCTCGACGGGCCACAACCTATATATCGGCCAGTCGCATGTTTGACATGCCTATTCTGAGTTATTAAAAATTACTTCTACAGAGTTTTAATTAAATCAGTGAAACCTATGAAAGACACAAAGCAATTAAACATGATGAAATTATACTAAAGAACCCTAAAAATAAGGCAGATATACACCTTTTTTTCTTATCTATGTTTTATTAAATCTGAGTTTTTAATAAGATAAATTACTTATTTATAGGTGTCACGTATACCGCTAAGATGGTCATGTAAATTATATATGTTGCTCGGTTGGAAAAATTAAGTGATTTATGTAACTCACGCTGAGTCTACAGCTACTTGTATTTTACCTCGACTTGTCGCAGCATAAAGCCATTTTTTAATACTTATGGTAAGCTTATTTTACCAAATTAATTACCGCCGTGTTTATGCTCATTATTAACACCACCTTGGTCAAGCACCTTTCTTACGTATGATTTAAAAGCTGCAACGAAATGTGTGGTATGGTGGTATATAAACTTAGGAATATTTAGCGAAATTTGCTTTAATTAACAAATGAAATATGTAGGCTGAAATAATATATATTTAAGGTCTAATTTCTTTTAGTTTACCAGACATACCTGCTACTATTATTAATAAAATTATTTATTTATTTATAAAACTATGTGTTACTATTACCTGTCTCTATTTTTTTAATATTTGTGTTACATTTTTTGAAATGCAATATACTGGTAGACAGGGGCGTAGCTATGGTCGGGCAAACCGATAGTGCCCCAGGGCCCCTAGCGAAAGGGGCCCCGGAGCCCCGCTAACACTTTGTTTTTTTGCGACACCTATGTAAACTCTTTTAAATACTTACTAATATCTATGTAGTACTTCACTACTAACTAGTCATGACTGCCAATAATTACGATCATTATAATTAATTAGGTAAAAGTGGCTACCGCCATCTCCATCTGCCCATCTGTATTCTTAATTAAACATCAAATTTTTATACAGCGTGCTGTATGCAGTATGCGCCACCTAGACACCGTTTCGGTTATACGAAATAACTTCTTGTCTTTGGGGAATCCCGGAATTTCTCAGTCTTTCAGTCTCTTCTATCACAAACTAACCACAACTAACCCTTTTTTATTCTGTGACCACAAAATATGGCCCAGTCAATCGTCCTTGGTTGTGCTATTCAGCTATAATATATTCAGCCTATTGTAAATCTTGTTGGCTTTTTTTCAAACTGTCCAGTACATGGAGAACAGGCATATCATCCTGCATTGAAGAACATAGTTAAACTAAGCGTCATATTGAATCTTGTGCAATTTACGACTTGTGGAGGAAAAAATCGGGCCTTTGACAGTAACCTAGAAGGAGCGATTTTTTTTGGACGACAACTTTAAATCTATTAAAACTAATGCTACATTAAAGTATAACATTCAACAAAATTAAATAAAATTTTCATAAAGAATTAATAAAAAATACGGAAATGGCAGCAATTATTTGAAAGCGGTTTGAAAACAAGTAGAATTGCGGTGCTCCTCATAACTAGGTGCTAGATCATTTAAAATAAAAAAAAAACAAAGTTTTTTCGTTAGATAGTCTCTTTGCTCAGGTAATGCTGGAAGGGGTTTTCGAAATTTCAATTTTTCACTTTTTGGGAACACTTTGAAGTGAATAATTTGTTACTGTAAAATAAAAAATGCAATCAAATTTAAATAAAACTCTCCAGCGTTACCTGCGCAACAACAATTGTTTAAATATGTCGTCTCTGGGATAAACAATCAGCTTTTTTTCATAAACTAATAAACCGAACTGGCTGAAATTTTGCACACTTATTAAAACCCATGATCAATGATGCCCTTATTCTCACAAATTTTTAACCATTTACAGTAATTATTGCAATGGTAATAAACATTTATTCAATATTGCTAAAAAGCCCCGTATTAGGCTTTATTGTTTATCGATTTTAATTCATAAAAATACAATTTAAGGTTTTCTCGTGCTTTAAAATTTCCAATTTACCTTTTTTTATTTAATTGTATTAATGTTTATATAAAAATAACGCATATCTGGCTGTATCTTTTTATGTATTTGTTATAAGAAAGACCCCCCCTTCCATTTAAAACTTTCAGATATCTGCTAAACTTTTTTACACAAAACACATACATTTTTGCTCCACAGCCTGGGCTATATTATCTATAGAGAATGAAGAAGGCAAAAATCTCGATTTAAAAGGGACAATTATTTAGTTTGCAAATACAAAAGCAAGAAAAAGATTTTTTTATTTTATTATGGTTCACTATATTTTATGATTCTATTACTTAAATATATTTAAATTATTTTGTTGTATCATATTTAGTTATCCATGTTTACTAAATATTTTTTAAAAGATTAATTTTTTACTTATTTATTATTTAAAAAGATATATTTTTAAAAAGATTATTTTTTTAGCGTATAACACAATGATTTTTTTATTTAAAAAACGCAGACCTAAAATAAGCATCCGCATTAAAAATATATGGAATTAAAAATTTAAACAAATAATGGTACTTATTTTGAAAGGTCATTGCTTTAAAACTTATACAGTTAGCTATTAAAAAAAAGCGAAAACGTTTAAACCATATATCGAGTATCCGTCAGAAGTCTCTTGCTACTAAACCTTTTTTGTTTTCAAACATATTAAAATGAATTTGAAAGGGTATGTATAAATGTTACCGTGAAAGTCCGAAATTGGTGAATGTCGACATTTGAATGTCAAAAATTAAAAAAAAAACTGAACGACAACCAACCAGAACTAACCACAACTAACCAAAATTATTAGTTTTAACCAGAACGCACCAAAGTTGTTAGTTTTGGTTAGTTTTCGTTCAGTTTTTTTTTAATATTTGATATTCACCGGTAAATGTTCACAGTAACATAAATATAAAATAGCAAACTGCATGTTATGGCAAGTGACTACATTTTATTTAACTTTACTTAGCTTCTAGTCTAATCGCAAATGATATTCCCTTTAATTTTTATATAAGACAACTTGTATAATTATATTTTTCTTTTGGTTTTACTATTTACTCTATTAAATTATTTGTTATTTTTAAATAATTTTTTAAGCCAAAGTCCTCTAAATAGGTTTAAAAAGTTTAAAGGTTGCTATGGTTAACTGTTAAAATAAAATGTCTAATTGGACTAAAGTGACAGGTAAAACAATTTTTAACAAAAGCTTATCAATTTTTAACTTCGGAAAAACTTTTACCGTTAATTTTTACAAACTTTTTGCCTGTGTAACTAACATTTAATTGACCAATGAGGTGTAGCTTTTTGTTTTTGCTTTTATCATTCTCAATGGAAAATGTTCAGATTCTAAGGATCCGATTTTTACTAAAAAAAACATTTGAAAGCTTAAGATTTCTAGTATTCGTATCAAATGTCTAATGTCAATATTCTGTCTTTTTTCACACCAAATTCGATTTCCTAGCTAATGTGCAAACACAACGAAACTTAACGTGATGCTTTATCAATAATATGGTGCATCTCAGAAAAATTAAAATAATTCAAAAAAATCACGCAAAAAACTACGTTTTTTTTTGGCTTTTTCTTTGTTTAATGGGTTTTTGCAACTAGCGTAATCAAGGGCGGATTCAGAAAATCCTTACAGGGGGGGGGTCTTAGGCAGAATACCCGGGGGCATGGAGGTAAGTAACACGCGGCATCGCCATTCGGGGGCCGGTCGTATTTTCGACTGTAACACGCGGGCTGACCATCTTACTGGCGATCTCGAGTGCTACTCTGCACTAGACTTTTTTCCCGCGAAAAGATCCAAAATGCACAATTATTTGTCTTCTATAAAGGTACAATATTTTATTGTATTGTCTAGTTTTATTAATCACGGATTTGTCGTGCTTACCGGATGGCTATTATTATTTAGAAAAAGAAAATGTGTTGTGTTGCAATTAAAAAATAAAAAGAAAGCAGATAAAAGTAGCAATAATAATAAAAATGTTTATGCCTAACCCTCAAGAATTAGGTTATTGTTACCCCCATACATATTTGAGTTGTCCTTGTCGGCTCTTTGACGGAATAATTTGTTGACAAAGAAAGGTTTGGTAATTGATTGATAATTGATTTTGTCGTTGTAGGCTTTATTTTAAAACCTATTTAAAAAATAATTTTTAGATTTGTCCTTTATTTTGGAGGGTTTAAAGAGCATAGATCCAGGGTCTTCTTTTAAATTTTGTCACCTTTATTAATTTTTGCCGTTCTAATTCAATTTGGAATATTTTTTATTTCTTGCAATAAAGATATAGTACGATGTAATGGCTAAACACGGGTATTGATTCCTTTTTTGAATACTAAAATTTTTATGTGGCCCCAAAAGAAAAAATCTAATGTGTTGAAATCCAGGAATCGCACTGGCCAGGAATAAGGCCCCCGCGGCCTATCCATCTTTTAGGATAGATCTCATTTAAAAAAGTCAGTAATAGCCCTTGTAGAATATGGTGAGGCTAATACTCTTCTTGAACTGGGTGTCTAACAGGTTGGTTCTTATTATTATGTGTAGGAAAATGCCCTTCTTCGCATATAAAAGCAAATACGTTTGCAAATTTCTGATGGTTTGGACATTTTTAACGGGCAACCTTCTTACAGATTCTGGAGCCGTTGTTCTTCCATTTCCATAGCAATAAGCCTACACAAAACTAATGTCGGCATATTCTTGATTAGAAAACTGGCAAGGCATTTAAAAAAAAGGATATACGAGTACGACAAAAATGTTTTGATGACAAAACAAATAGTATCAACACCATTTAATAATAAGAGTTGTTTTTTTTGCTGGAACGTACTATTTCTAGGCAACATGGTCACTTTTTTTAGGCTACCAATTATTTTTTGTCTATTTTCCATTGATTTCTAAAAAACATCTAATTTTTATGACTTCGTGGTAAGTGCGGCAACATTAAAAAATATGTTATTTGGATTACATTCATCAAAGTAAAAGTAAAATTTTCAAAAATATGACATACAGGGTGATGGATTTTAAATAAATAAAAAACCTTTTTTTAAGTACGGGCCTGTATTTTAAAACTTTTGCATATGGCATTTTAAACCCACCTATAAAAAAATATTCTCACCTATTATAAATCTTCTATTTAAAGTGCTTCCAGAAATATAACAAAAATAAATTTTAGGCAAAACCTATAAAACACCCTGTATCTCGGTAAAGGTTAGAGATAGGACTACTAAATGTGGGATATTTAAAACCTCCAAGGATATCTCTATCTCATGGTATCGTATATACATTTAAATCCGCGTCACCCTGTATATTTCCTAAATATTTGTCGCAGTGGCTCAAAAAAATTAATAAAGGTGACAAAATTTAAAAGAAGACCCTGGATCTATGCTCCTTAAACATTTCAAAATAAAAGACAAATCTAAAAACTTCTTTTTTAAAAGGGTTTTAAAATAAAGTCTACAACGACAAAATTAATTATCAATCAATTACCAAACCTTTCTTTGTCTCAAATATGTATGGGGGTAACAATAACCTAATTCTTTTAAGGCTTAAGCATAAACATTTTTATTATTATTGCTACTTACATCTACTTCCTCTTTATTTTTTAACTTGTAACGCAAAACATTATTTTTTTCTAAATAACAATAGTCATCTGGTAAGCACGACAAATCAATGATTAATAAAATTAGACAATACAATAAAATATGCTACCTTTATAGAAGACAAATAATTGTGCATTTTGGATCTTTTTGCTAGAAAAAAGTCTAGTGCAAAGTAGCACTCGAGATCGCCAGTAAAATGGTCAGCACGCGTGTTACATTCGAAAATACGAACGGCCTCCCGAATGGCGATGCCGCGTGTTACTTACCTCCATGCTATCCGGGGGTTTGAGGGGTATTTGTATTGGGGTGTTTTCTTGTTTCGTACACTTCGAAAATTTACCTAAAATATTCTCTTTTCGTACACTGAATTATTAAATCAATTTTATGCTTCTTGTTTTGTACACCGACCATTGTGGCGACCCAATTAATCATTCAAATAAATTAGTCTAGTCGAGAAGTGTTTCCTGGGAAAAATAGTTAGAAGGCTTCGAAAAATACGAGCGATAGCTCATTTGACGCGAAATGCAAGTCCGAGAAAGGCGTTTTAAGGTTTTTTCTGCCAATAAACATTGCAATTTTGTTTTGCTAACGTAGAGGACCGCCATCCTCCGTGCCTTTTAATCGCCGCCATATTTGATCCTGTGTTAGGCAGCACCGTAGCTGATGAATGCCTAAAGCAACGTCCCTTATAAGAAAAGGGATTTGCTAGGCCTATAACTTGGCTACAACAGCAGGCACATTTCCAATTTTGTGTGTTCCTACGGGATGCTTAGTACATTTTTCTTTGATATAGTTGATAGAAAATCTATTATTTGTCATCACAAATAGTCGCAGTGCAATATATTTTTTTAATTTATCAAGTAAATTAACCATTTTGATGTTACCAGAAACTATCACAATTAAGTATCTATTTTTTTGTTGGTTTTCGTAATTTCCAGCTTAATCAAAATATGTATTTGGCATAGTCACTAACTCCTGCTGTCTACATACTCCAGCAAGACCAAGAACAACCTAAAAATAAAATTGAAGTAATTAACAAATATTTTTAAAAAGCGATATAACTGCTTATCATCTGCGCTTGCTTAGAACTTGTCCAGAAAGTTGCCACAAGTCCGATTTTGATTAAAATTGGTATTCGGGGTTTTCTGCGACGCTGATCCCCCCTGAAAAAAAAATTGTCAAAATGTTTCGTTTTTGAGATAGCCATCATTTAACTTGAAAATGAAACTAAACTCATTTACACTATTCAACCTTCTTTTTGCACAAAATTCTTGATTTTTACATTAAATAGCACAAATATTTGGTAAACACCTTTTAAGAAACTTGTTTTTATATTTATTTTATACCCTTTATTTATTTAATTGCAGACCTTTACTTTTAAATGTCTCAACCATGTATACACTAGACAATTTTTCAGCAAACATAGCTGCGGCGTTTGAAAGTAAAACTTTGCAATTTAATGAAAAAAAAGTCAAATAAATATAAAAACAAGTTTTGAAAAAGTGTTTATAAAATGTGTGTGCCATTTTAGTGTAAAAATCAAAAATTGTATAGTTGTAAAAGTTCAATGATGAATGAAATTCGTGATCAGCGCCCCAAAACACCCTCGTATACTAAATTTGGTTCAAATCGGAGTTGCGGCAACTTTCTAGACAATAACCTATCGTTGTCTTTAGATAGAGTATTTTCTCCACAACGACATATATTTCTACTTACTAAGCTCAGTTTCAAAGTAAGCCATAATTATTTAAACATTCCGTGACTCCAGTTTCTTCTGATCACACCATTTCTGGTACAAATTATATATTTCCTTAAATAAAAGCTTGGATTTCGTAATATAAAATGCCTTTTTCCTAAACAAGGCGAAAGTTTATTTTTACTATTTTTAATATTCACACCCTTCCTAGCCACATTTGTTAAAAACAACGTAAAATCAAAGCAAACTGAAAGACTTGACACTGACAGCAGATTTAGTCCACAGGGGTTTTGGAATATAACCAAAATAGTGTAGGAGGAATCGGCGCATAAGTACCGAAAACTATTCCATCTCAATTTCATTAAACGATTCTCTTGCTTAAATTGCTTTCCTGATGATATAAATGCATGGTGCCATGGGGCCACTTAGTGCTATATTGTTTAAACCGATATTGTTTAAATAATTGTAAAAAATTGTTATTTTTTAACCGGATTTTTTTTTTCATATGTTCTATTAAAATACAAATAAAAGAGTTCCTATGACTTTTTACGATAAAGTTAATATTTTTGAAGATTTAAATTTTGAAAAGTTCGAAAAATCTCAAATTTGGGTACTTTTGACCCATAAAAAATCTATATTAAAAAAATTAAACATATACAATATTATACAATAGTTAATAATATCCTTAGTTGAGACTTAATTTTTTTTTACTGTTTATACAGGTTTTTTAATTGTTTATTACGCGCGCTTACAAGTAAAATAAAGCTCCAATAACTTTGGTAAAGTAAAATTGATTTCAGGAAAAAAACACTTATAAAAACAAATTGTAGATAAATTAAATTATTAATAACATTGCTCTCTTTAAAAAATTTGATAAAGTTACTAGTTTTAAAGATAAAGAATAAATAATGATTCAGGACACAGAGGGGCCGATGCGCCTATAAATCAGAGAGACGGTGATACTTAAAGGTAAGGGACGCATACTTGTGAGCGCGCTTAATAAACAATTAAAAAACCTTTATAAGCAATTTTTTTTAAATCTCAATTAAGGATATTATGAATCATTGTATAAAAAATAAAAAAATACATTTTCTATGTTTAATTTTTTTTAATACATCTTTTTTTATGGGTCAAAAGTACCCAAATTTGAGATATTTCGAACTATTAATAATTTATATATCTAAAAATATTAACTTTATCGTAAAAATTCATGGGGCCTTTTTGTTTGTATTTCAATAAAGAATATACAAAAAATGTCCGGTTAAAAAATAACAATTCCTAGCTGTGGTTTAAACAATTTTGGTTTCAACAATAGGGCACCAGGTGGCGCCATGGCAACATGCATTTATATCATCAGTAAAGCAATTTAAAGAGGATCGTAAAAAAACTGGGGTGAAATAGTTTTTGGTACTTATGCGCCGATTCCTCCCAGACTAAAACAAAACTTTAAAAGTTATTAGAAACGAACGCACATATGTTAAACGTACTTAACCATGGCTTTATCGGTCTCTTAAGTTTATACCTTCGAACGCTAGCTCGCTCCGCCATAGAGAAACTCGCCCAATAAAGCCTTGCTTTATTAACTTATAACATAAATAGTTATTATAGTTGAATTTTTTTGAATATGCAGTTCCGACATTTTTTTGCACCCTTAACAGATACACTTTTGCAGAGAGAAACAATAAATTTACCAAAAAAAATCCTGTGTTTTCTTATTTCAACTGTTACTTGTCGCATTAATGACAAATTCCCAAGTTTAAAATTTCGCATTGTCAAAAAAAAAATTTTCTGCGTGCGTCAAAAGTAAAAATGCCGAAAAAAATAGGAAATAAGCGACTAAACGAGCAAAGCCAACTCATTATTTTAAATTTATTGGCTTTTTTTGAGCTAAATAAGCAACAAAAAGCTGCAGGGATTGCCTTGAACTTTCAAAATGTGGTGAAAAGGACAGCTGCCGCAACGAAAGTGAGTGCAAGAGTAATATTTAATTTAAAAAAATATGGACTAAAATCGGACAAAAGTTTTAAAGAAGTATTATCAACAAGAAATAAAGAGCATATTAAAATTACTGACTACTTAAAAAGCAAGATCCGGGATATCATTTATCGCATGTATGCCCTTAAAGAGCATATTACCATAAAACCTCTCCATCAAAAATTAAATGATGAAATAAGCAATCATTTTAACTTCTAAATTAGTTTTTTGCAAAAATGGGTAAAAGAAATTGGCTTTCAGTGGAAGAAAAGTAACAACCGAAAGTATCTCATGGTTTTACCAGATGTTTTTAATAAAAGAATTAAATTTTTGAGAGAATACACAAAAAATATGAGTCTACTTTAAAACGGTCTTACTTCAGTATTTCTTAATGAAACATGGATATTTAGTAAAGGATCTTTTAGAAATACCTGGCAGGATAATACCAAAGCCACAAGCTCTTCAAAAAGCAGTGAAGGTGAGTAAAAGTTGCTTTTATTCAAAAAGAAACCATTGGTAGGGGATCAATTGCCAATACCTTTACACTTGCACCCTATAATTTTTTCCGTTTTGATTAATGTGCTAGGGTTGGATTTGAGAATTGCCTTGGGATTTGGATTCGTGATGGGATGAAGTGAATATATGTTTCTAATTATACTAGACATCTAAATTAATACTATAAAAACAACTTTTTTTCCTTTTGCGCCGATGTTAAAACCGTTAATTTTTTTAGGTTATAGATATATCGTCGTCAACGCCGGCAATGAAAACGAATTTATCAAGGAAGCTAATTTAGTCTTTAAAAGTGGTACAAAGAGTGGCGACTACCATGATACCATGAACCGCCAAAATTTCGAAAAATGGTTTAAATATCAACTTGTTCCAAATTTGCCGCTCAAATTATTAATTATCATGGACAATGCTAGCTACCACTCCGGGCTGGTAGAAGACATACCCCGCAAATCTTGGACCAAAAAAAGATTAATTCTGTGGCTTTCCGAAGAAAATATTGCCTTTCCTAAGACAGCTATGAAAGACCAACTCTGGGATTTGGTAGAAAACAACCGAAGTTTAGAACAGAAATATTTTCTTGACGAATATGTGAAACCTTTTGGTCATAAAGTTCTTTGCCTCCCACCGTACCATTATCAATATAATCCAATCGAAATGGTTTGGTCAGAGTGGAAAAGAAAATATGACCAATATATTTCTGCCCTAAAAGGAACCTCTTCTGAAGTGTTGGTCACGTGGGAAAAAGTACTTGGCGAAATAACCGCTGAGAATTGGTAGAACTACATTTGGCACGCCCAAAAAGAGATCCTAAAAGCTTGGGAAGTAATCTGAATATGCGATGCTTCAGATATAAACCCCGTCATGGTGACTGATTCGGATGACGAAGATGAGAGCGACGATTTGTTATCTGACCTTGACGATCTTTGATTTATATCATGTAATATTATATTTAAAAATTGTTTATTTATTTATTTAAATTTAGTTTAATTACTTTGCCACACATTAAGTTTCCTATTGTTACCATTGGTTTATATTGCATGGTATTGCAATCAACATCTTTTGGAATATCCTTTTGCCCTTGTTGATGATACTTCTTTAAAGCTTTTGTCCCATTTTAGTCCATTTTTTAAAAAATTAAATATCGCTCCTTCACTTACTTTCGTTGGGGCAGCTGTCCTTTCCACCAAATTTTGAAGGTTCAAGGCAATTTCTGCAGCTTCTTGTTGTTTCTCTAGCTCAAAAAAATTTAGAATGAAGAGCTGTTTGCATATTAAAGTATTGTTAAGAAAGCATTTTTTGTACACTTTTTTATAAATAAATCAGATTTCATATTGTTCTTTTACTTTTTCTTAAAATTATGAAAAATAGAACCTTTACAGTTTATAAAAAAATCCAAATTATAAAGAAAAATATTTGTAAAAAAATATAAATGAAACATTTATGAAAGCATTTGTTAGATCCATCTCCAACGGGTTCGGAGCGAAAAGTTCTTACGGTGTGAACAAATGCGCAAATTGAATACACAAATCGAACGCACCTTTGGTATGTCAATTTTACATAGCTGCATATCCGAAAAAAATTAAGTATAGTAAATTTTTACTTTTCCGCCAGTCATAATTCTACATATAAAAGTTTATTTCCAAATTGTCAACTTTAATATTGCACATGTACTCGTAGATCTTCCAATAGATCCAGTTTTATTGAACGCTCCTGCTAATGAATGCTTTGCGTGAACGATAACAGCCTTTACTGTTTTCGTCCCTCTATTAATTAGGTCTGTTACGTGTTGGTCACGTAAATCGTCTTTTAAATATTTGCCCTTTTGTTTCGTTTTGTACCTGTAAATTACGTCTCCGTTGGCTCGAATATCAATAGCACGTGGCCGTCTAATTTCTTTAGAACAGGAGATATGAAGCGCGATAGCTACCGACACCATTGTGTGTAAATTGTGGGTTTTGGGCCTGTAAGGTGACAAATACAATTTGTTTTAGATTTGTTTGGTGTTAAAATGAATTATAACAATTCTACGTAGGTGTAGAAAAATTACGGTTAATATAAATTCTGCCCAACCCCATAAGAAACCTGGCCGTACTTCCGCTGTAAATATAATCATATACCACGATTTAGATGTCCAACTTTTTTTGTTGAGGTATGATAAGTTGAGGGATTAAAAAAATATAACGATTTACCCTAAGATTTTTTATAAACGGTGCAGGGTTTTGCAAACTCACTATAAAGTAATTTGATATTATAACACATTTAAATTTTCTTAAATTCAAATTAAGATTAAAATACATTCTATCAAGTGATTAATATACAGGGTGGGCCAATGAAAACGAAACGTCAATTTTTATTTCGAGAGAGACACATTTTGCGCTTATTTTACCTTGTCACTTCAACCCCCTAGGGGGGGTGAGCTTTACTCCTAAATTCTTAAATGGGAAAGTGGGTCGACTTCTTTTATTTAACGCTTCCTAGCTTTCTTAATTTGATGCAGTAGTTTTCAAGAAAATACGTTTTATAAACACAATTGGCCTATAATCGAAAGTAACGCTTATTTACTTTTAGTACTATTTTTATTTAGTATTTTTGTTTTTAAATCCTGTCCCATCCAACTAAAAAAGTAAGGTAACATTAAATGTCACTTTCTTAGCACTTCAAAAAATGCAGATAATTTTTACTTACGCTTTAAAATTATAAAAGTATTGTCAGTGTTTTGTTTAGAATATTATCAGTCCAAGGTTAGCAGTTATTTCTGTTATGGAATTCAATGCTTGTGTAAAAAATTATAAATAACGCAGTTAGTTTTTTATCTTTCTTTAGATCTTATTTACATTTAATTTATGTAAATTTAGTATCTCACAGGATTTTGTCTGTGATTATTTTGGCTTATAATCTTTTTTCGTGCTCTAAATGGTTTACTCAACGGCGGAAAGAGTTTCGATAATTGCACTTTATTATGAAAACGGTAGGTGCGCTAATAGTACAGCACAGTTATTTAATGAATTAAATCCAGATAAGAATGTCAACCGGAAATACGTTATTGAACTAGTAGCCAAGTTTATGGAGACAGGATCTGTGGCAAATCGAAAACGAATCGCTCCTAATCGAATAGTGTGAAATGAAGCAATGAAAATTGCTGTTTTGGGCCACGTCAATAGCGATCCTACGTCCTTAAGTACCAGGCAATTACCTACAGTTTCTGGCATATGCCGAACGAGCATTCGAAGAATTTCAAAATCCCATAAATTACACCCGTATAAAATCCATCTTGTGCAAGAATTACATGAAGATGACTTTGATAGACGTGTAGAATTTTGCGAGATAATTAGTGAACGGATAATAAATAACCCGGAGTTTCTCAGATGAGTGTTCGTTTTTTGTGAACAGGACTGTTAATAGTCATAATTGTCGGTATTGGTCTGACGAAAACCCGCACTTATTCTATGAAGTTTACACTTAACATCCTGAGAAATTAAACGTCTGGGCTGGAATTTATGGCGATTGTGCTGTTGGTCCTTTTTAAGTATCAGGAAATCTAAAAGGACAAATGTACTTGCAATTGTTAGAAGACACTGTCGATCCCGCATTGACAGAAATTGTTGAACATGATAACCGTTACAATGCGAATGAGTTCACATTTCAACAAGATGGGGCACCTCCCCACTATGCTTTTGCAGTTTGTCAGATGGATCGGACAAAGAGGACCAGTGGAGTGGCCTGCAAGGTCACCAGATTTAAGCCCGTTAGATTTTTTCCTGTGGGGTAACTTAAAGAGTAAAATTCATAAAACTCAACCAGAATCTCTAAATGATTTACTTGAACGGATCATTAATGAATGTCGGAACATTACACTTGAAATGCTTCAGAACGTCCGAATCCGTTTTGAACAAAACCTGTATCACTGCATGGAAGCAGGAGGCCAACATTTTGAACACTTCTAAAATTAAAAAGTAAGTAAGTGAAATAAAAGGAAAGTATTAAATGTAAATGTTCTCGTTATTTGAAATCATCCCCACCCCCTTCGTAGGGTTACCCTTACCAAAAACTTAAAGCTGTGCAGAATGTGTCCCCCTCGAAATAAAATCGACGGGTCCGAGCGATTTTTTCCTACTAACCATAGATATGAGAAATCGGCCTTGTTTCGTTTTTATTGACCCACCCTGTATACTTGATGGGGTAGCTTCCTTTTGGTGAGTCCGACAAAGCTTCTAATTCCTTAATTGTTTAACAATTATTTATATAATCAAGCGGTTATAGTGTTTGACAAATACATTGCTGCGTTTTTGCAGTCCAACAGGTTAAATATGCCATTTTGACAAAGTTATGTTTTGCGATGGATACATGTGGGACAAAACAAACGTAGGTGATGCATTAGAAACAATCATAACATTACTTCCCATTGTCCGACAGAAATAGTGATTCTTAGAAACACCCTGACAAGAATAACGTAAAAGAAATGTAAAAAATATCGCACAGTATAACCTTATAATTTTGATATGCATGGTAAAATGTTCACTTGAAAAATAATGTAAAATCATTTATATTTGTTATAAAATTTATAAATGCATTTAATTCTGTGACGGTCAATATATATTTTTATTTCTTAAATTTTGAAAACCATAAAAACATCGAAAAAATGTTAGATACATTAGGCCAATCAATAGAGGATTTTTCGCACACTTAAATTTAGCCGGAAACAACCTGTGTCATCTGTTAAAACATCATAAATAGATGAAAACCCCGGTTTTGTTCCCAGTAAATTTGTTTACAGTAATTGTTTTAACAATAAAAACGGTAAAAAAAGGTTTTTTTTTTAGTTTTTCGCGTATAACTCAAAAACCATTAGAGATATCGCGATGGTGTTCGCGATTATTTTAGAGAATTAAAAACCCTACAAAATGGTTTTGTATAGAATTTTTTCCGAGCATTTCCCGCCAAGAAAATCCGGAAAAAACTCCAAAAATTGACCTTTATTCAAAAAATCATATCTCCGTTTGGTATAAATATTAGGAAGTAATTTTTGAGGAAATGATAGGTAATAATATGTAGTTTAACTACGCAGAGAATGGTTTCTGTCAGATTTATATTTTTCGATTGAGGGCTCATCAAAAATTTAAGGTCTTTTTTGCAAGGCTCACCGTTTTAAGGCGGACAATATACTTTGATTCTGAAAATGGCATATGAAAGTAGAGATCAAAATCTTTCTATCCATACTTGGAGTTTTTCGCTCAGGGGGTGGGAAATTGGTGAAAAAAGTCTCTGAAAGTCGTGCGAAACGCGAATAACGTCGAGCGAAGCAGAGTAGAGTAGCGTGAGTGGGAGAGCGAGGCAACGAAGGAGAAATGCATATTAGTCCGGGTAAATCTGTAATTTACCGTTAAATGATTTTGGAAGGTCATGATTTGAAATAAAAGCCTTTGAATTTTATCAAGAAATTAAGATCAACTACAAACTGTCGGAAAGAAATAGTGGATCTTACGAAGAGGGTTTTTTAACCTTTTACCACCCCCAAGCATAAAGTTATTCCATAAAAAGGTTTTTTGAGCCAGTAAATTCGAATATAATATTAGAAATTATACTTGAGGGTTTCGATGGGTTATATTCACCCTTTTTTACCCTCTGCACCCCTAAAACATACATTTTGCTAAAAAAAATCCTTTAAAACCCATAGGTACCATTAAAATGGCGAAAAAACATTTTTTAGCGAAATGTATGTTTTAGGGGTGTAGGGGGTTAAAAAGGGTGAATTTAGTCCTTGTAAGCCTTCAAATATAATTTCTTATATTATATTTGGATTCAGTGGCCCAAAAAACCTATATGTATACTAATAGAAATAGGGAACTGGCCCGTCTTATCTTGGTCTTACTTTTATGGAAATAAAAATACTATTATATTTTCAACGTTTAACTTTTTGGTAAAATAAATTAAAAATATTTTTTACACCAAACCATCAAATTGATATACTTGGCGGTTACACCGTTTTTTTAGTCGGGAATAAAAATTCAGAAAAAAAATCGTAACAGTTTTTCTTGGAATGGATTTCATTTCTTACTGATATTCAGCTCCTGTTTTTCATATCCCTTGCACTCTTCTATATAAATTTAGTAAAATACCGCAGTTTTTGTCATGTCTGTATGAAATACCTCTGTATATTATGTGATGATATTAATATAAAAATTGAATATTATATATTAATATAATAGCCTTGCAGGTCGGTTTTGGTCTTGCGTAGTCTTGCACTCCTCGGTCTTGGTCTTGCGTAGTCTTGCATACCCCGGTCTTGGTTTTGGTCTTGCAAGCGGAAAGGCGGTCTGGTCTTGATCTTGTTGCAAGACCAAGACCAAGACTGGAAGACCGGTCTCGCTTATCACTATTCGCTGATCCGACAGGAAATGGTATTCAACGTGGCAAAGCTAATTACATTAATTTTTTTCCCATATGGTGTAGTCAACTTTAACCTATTTTTTAGGTTGCATAATGCTGATGATGAAATTTTTTGCCTTTGACATATGTTTTGATTTTTTCGACTTTGATTTAACTCTATATTTACTTTCTTTTTGAATAATTGCCCTAAACCCTAATTAATAAACTGGCTCTTATTTTACTTCATACACTTACAGTATTTTAGTACCTAAGTGTTGGGCCTTCGTAGGCTTTCCATCGATAAAAACAAATCTTATACAACTAATTCTAAAAATAAGCCTGTAGTATATGTAGTAAAAAGTTAACCAAAACTTCCTTCTGCTTTTATAACCTTGAAGGATATTAAACGGTTGTAAATTTCTTCTTTAAATAAAGTCCACCCAGAGGTCACCCTCCATTTCTACTTTTTTTAATCGTTTATGGCAGGTAAAGATCATCTCGAATATTTTAAATCTGATTTATGGTAGAGGTTTTCTCGAAATAGTACTAATAAAGCATGCATATTAAGATTTTAACGACTACCAAAATTTATGATGGAATCAAACGCAAAATTGAGTTAAAAATAATATGTTTTATAGTTTGTTTTACTGCTCATAAATTAGGTTTTATAGATTTATACATATTACACGACGTTAACCGAAAAATTATTTTACATCAAGGGTTTAAACATGCTTTTTTATTTTTAAAACTTATTCTTTCTAAATTGCATAAATAAATAAGATATTTTAATTACAAAAACACCATTAAACAAATTTTGATAGTAAACAGTAAGATAAATAAATATCAGATGAAAACCGAAAAGCATATTTTAACTAGGTATAACTAAAGTGATGGCTTCTTTCTAGTTATAAAGCAAAAATAATTTTTCTTTATATTTAATTAGGTCTAAAAACTATGTAGCTTGTTTTTAAAAGTAGGGGGCATGGACCGCTGGCCCACCCTAGCATACGATTCTGAGGACCTCCACAACATACTTTGACTTAAAAAATAATTATGTCAAAATTATTACAAAATAAGGTGAGACCGAATTTGCCAGGAAAAAACGATACATTTAATAGAATAAAAACTAAGAAAGAAATGGGTTAAAAATATTAGTTTTTAAGCCTGGCATTGTAAATAAAATTCAATCATTTACTTTTTTTTTAAATAGAAAGAATTAGGTACAAGGAGATACACGGAAAAAATAAATGATATTTTTCAAAGTTTTATAGCCTTGTTTAAAACAGTTTAAGAATTTGTACTTAAAGTTATAATAATACCAATACAATTCCTGAAGTTACCAAAAGATTTTTTTATTAACACTCAACGCGAGGAAGACTATTTTATTTATTAACCCTCCAAAACCCATTGTCAGGGCTTCCATCTAATTGAGGGTCTTTTATTTCAGAAGCTAAATCTAAATTGATAGTTTCCAAGATGTAGTCAAAACGAAGGTTATTTCTACAGAGAGACCTAATATCACTGCATCTTATTTAATAGCATTTCACACTAGCGTCTAGACATACCCTGGATATTTCGGCTCACGAGCTTCTTGACAGTGTTGTCACTTGAAACGCTTTATTATGCAGAGACTCGACTAAAAAATTACATTTTAATGTAATGAGTAATAATTTAGGGTCTTTTTTAATACGTCCCCACATTTTTACGTCTGAAATATAATTGGAGAAAATAAAAAACCATGAACGACTAGAACTTGGGGCTTTTAAATTTGTCTAAATTATTTGTAGGAGTTATAAAAAAAAATTAACAACGTATTAGAAAAAAACCCGGGGAATATATAATTACATTTTTAAATAAAATTATAACTTCTACCATACCAAAAATTATAAAAAATGTGTTAATAACTTCTATGTAGGGATAATTTAGACAAATTTAAAAGTTCTAAGTTCTAGTTGGTCATGGTTAGTTCTGGTTAGCAAAGCGGCTTTCTATTTTCCCCAATTATATATTAGACGTAAAAATGCGGAGACGTATTAGGAAAGACCCATAATTTGCTTTTTTTACATTAAATGCATTATTTAAAAAAACCTACCTTTTAAACAGCGCCGGATTTGCATTAGGCCAAAAAGGGCAATTGCCCTAGGGCCCCGAACGCTGCGGGGGCCCCACAGCGTACGAAAAAGCATTAAAAAAATAAAGGTTATTTATAACTATTTATTTCTTTTTGTTGCTTCTTTTTAAACGGTATGCCTAGGTCCTACCTGATCTAAATCAGAGCTTATCAATATTTAAAAAATTTAAATTTAAATATGTTGCTGAAAGCAACACTCGATAAGAGATAACAGCGCGGCCATTTACTAAGTTAAAAGGATTATTTTCTTTAGAGGCAAAAAAGTGGCACGCCGCAGTGGCGGCGGAAAGTCCAGCGGCAATGTTTATGATACGATACCGCCAAAGTCAAAGACACCGCTTTTTAGGAATTTATGCATTGATTGATATTTTTCCGACATCCGACATAAAATAATTTAAGAGAGTAGAGTAAGACGAATTTTCAAATAATAAGCACTTCTTTAATTTAGTTTAGAGTTCAGCTCAAGAAACATAAGCAACCTGTTAGTGTTAAGAAAATTAGTTTTATATTTCTTCTGAAAGTATTTAGTTATAAGAAAATGTTTTTTGTTTAGACTTATATTTTTGACATAGTAAAAGTGCTAGTATAAGATAAGAATCTATATTATCCATAGCCTCGGCAGCTTCAAAAAATTGGATTTCTCTTCCGAGCCAGAAAATATTTCTCTTCTTCCAATCTGTACACTCTGTATGTGTCCCAAATCAGACCCTCTTTAGAGTATTGTTCTCATGTCTGGGGAATGGCGTCCCCTACAACACTTAGCATTCTGGACTCCATTCAAAGAAGAGCCGTTCGTCTTATTAATGATCCAACGCTCACAAAAAGGCTTCCTCTTCTTGCCCACCGTCTAGCTGTAGGGGATCTGTCGCTCTTCTGTAGGTATTTTCACGGCTTCTGCTCAGAGGAGTTGGCCAGTATAATTTCTTCTCTGGCAGCTCCCAACAGAGCAACACGTAGTGCAACTTTTATGCATCCTTTTACAGTTCAGTTAGAGAGGCCCCGAACTTCCCGCTTTCTTCGTTCCTTCATCCCTAGAGTGTCAAGACTATGGAACCTGCTGCCCGTAGAAGTTTGTCCTTCTCCTCCCAATCTCCAAAAAGTCCCGTGTGAACTTCCTCTCATCACACTGAAGACACCCACGGTACGTTAGTACTTGGACTGTCCCAAGATAAAAAAAAATCTAAATAAGTTTATTCCTCTATTTGAGTACTCGTTTGTTTTTTTTTAACAAAAAGAAAAAAAATGTATAGGATATGGGAGGTGGGGGCCCCGATTTTTGGTAGCCGAGTCTCTGTGTAATAAAGCATGTTCCATGTGTCAACATTGTCAAGAAGCTTGTGAGCCAAAATATCCGGAGTATGCTTAAACGCGAGTGAATTTCACTCAATATCAATACACTGACATCATGCAGTAAGTATTACAAGATCACATTGCAGTTTAATATAGTCATCAAGTAAAATTTAATAATAAAATAAAACCAACCTTTGATATCGGTTATAAAAACATTGTTCAAGACTGTGAAACCTGGAGGTCACCCGCCAAATTAAGCTTAGAGATTGGCTAGAAAAAATAATTTTAGAGTATAGTTTACTTTTACAAACAAATTTACCTTTGTTTTAATATATACCAAAGCGATACGATTTAAAAATAAATTCTGTTTATTTACATTAATAATAAAAACAAGGAGTGGTACGGAAATATATTGATTTAATTCTCTGCTACATCTTCCTATTTATTGAAAATACATATTTTCATTTTACACCCTATTAAAGAAAAAACACATTATATTGTAAATATGTTCTATAGTTTTGTAAAGCATTCATGTTTCGTGGCTTATCAAATAAAATTTAACGATTAAGTAATTAATTTAATATTTGTACCATCTTTAAAACACAAGACACTATTAGATCCCAAGTAATAAAAATAATACCATACTATATAAACAACTAACACAAAAAATGTAATTTATAAGATTTCTGGGAAAGTAATAAATTTAATATAGGTAAAACTTCCAGATCATCAGCCAAATGCTTAAAAGAACATAAACATATATACACTACAAATACAGAATTTCACAAATCGAAAATATTTCAACATGCATTTGATAACAACCATATAATAAACTGGAAGGTTTATAGTATTTTAGGAAAGAAAACTTCTTCAAAAAAACGTTAAATGAAAAAAAGTACAATTATAATATATATTAAATAAAGATAAATGTGTAGCATTAATATCAGTTAATTTAAATAATACATGTGTGTATGCTTGCTGATGCTGAAGTAATTTAAGGTAAACTTAATTAAAATCAGTTAACACGACACTAGTCTCGTCGAGAAGTTGATTTCCTGCGAAAAGTAGTTACAAGTCTTCTAAAAATATGGTTTATGGTTTAAACGATCCGGAATGATATCTAGAAAAAAACGTATTTTGAATTTTTCCTGCAAAAAAAATACAATTGTTATTAACAAAAAACTGTAAAAAAATAGCCGTCCAGCTTTTTGGCAAAATCTTAAAAAGCATAAGTGACAGCTCAAATATTATAACCATAACAGTTTCTGAAAGAGCAGGAAAGGACATGGCACACATAACATGGAATCCTGTCTCTTAAACGATTTTTTTTTTAATTTGAGTATGTTGTTTCTTAGATCAATAGAAACATCTTTTAAATGGACATTTTGTGCAAGCCTATAGGGTGGACCAAAAAAATCACTGGGAAGTTGAAGCTTAACTGTTTATTAATTCCAATACAAACGCATAAAAAGAGTAAAATTTTGTCTAAATCCAACGGAATAATATTTTAGATGTTTGTTTAGAGTTAAAATATTTTGATTTAAAATTTAACACATACAGGGTGGTCCAGTATAAAATAAATAATATGGACTATGCCAACTAAAACTAAAATGTTAATATCGTGATATACTTGTATATATTTTCAGAATTTATACATCTCTGACAGTCTATTAAGGTAAATTTAGGTTAAAATATTTTGGTTTATTGTCTCAGGATAGATACAGGTAGATATATTTAAAATTAAAAATTTTTTTGTTTGTTCCCACAAAATATTTTCTGACATATAATGAGGTACATAGTTTTAAAATCTGCACATTTTTCTGACCATTTTTGTTAACAGCGGTATAATAAAATTAATCTACTCATAATTAAAATAATTTTCGTGTACACTTACAAGGTGAAGTATATTTTATTCATTTACCATGTCTCCTGGATTTACCTATATTTTTAGGGTAGGTCGTACTTAACAATGAAAACAGAGTTTTTATTGTTAAGTACATTTTTCTAAATAAAACGCTCTGTATATTTTACCAAATTTTGACTTTTTATTTAATTCTATATCAAAAATGTAAAAAACACTATACGTCAATAATTGCTGGTTTTTGAAATACCTAATTAACCTACTAATAAAGTAACTAAATGATATGGCTAGCTAATTTTGAGTTTTTGAAATTTTAAGCTAATAATCATATAAATTAATAAGTAATTTAATAAACAGTATTAAATAATTTATAAGTAATTTTACACCAGCAATTTTAAAACGACTTATCCTAAAAATATATAGGTAAATCCAAGAGACATGGTGAATGAAACCTACTAGATACTTGACCCTGTAGGTGTACACAAAAATTATTTTAGTTATAAGTAGCTTTATTTTATTATACCTTTGTTAAAAAATTACCAGAAAAATGTGCAGATTTTAAAACTATGTACTTCTTATTTGTCAGAAAATATCTTCTGTAAACAAACCAAAAAAAACCTTTAATTCTAAATATCCCTGTATATTTGGGGCAATAAACCAAAATATTTTAACCTAACCTTACCATAATAAATTGTCATAAATGTATAAATTCTGAAAATATATACACGTCTATCACGATATTAACATTTTAGTTGGCATAATTCATACTATTTATTTGTTACTGGACCACCCTGTATGTGTTAAATGTTAAATTAAAATATTTTAACTTTAAACAAACATATAAAATGTTATTCTGTTAAATTTAGACAAAATTTCACTTTTTTATGCGTTTATATTGGAATTCATAAACAGTTAAGCTTAAACTTTTCAGTGATTTTTTTTGCCACCCTATAGTGCTGCACAAAAATGTCCCATTTAAAATATGTTCCTATTGATCTAAGAAACAACATACTCAAATTTTAAAAAAATCGTTTGAGAGCCAGAATCCCATGTTAGCC
The DNA here is from genome assembly GCA_019359885.1 of Listronotus oregonensis. Lineage (NCBI taxonomy): Eukaryota > Metazoa > Arthropoda > Insecta > Coleoptera > Curculionidae > Listronotus > Listronotus oregonensis. The sequence goes on from JAHBCN010002312.1 coordinate 84,719, forward strand.
CGAGAGCTGGCAGCAATTATTGGGTAGGTTTTTGAGGCAAGCTGAAAACCCCTAAATTTTTAAAAATATTTGTTTTTTCCAAAAATGTATTTGAGACAATATGCAATTTTTATATGTTGTAGTTGAATGTGAATAAAAAAAAATAAGTCAGACGATTTTGTCGGGGTTTTAACCTTGCCAGGCGCGTGCAAAAATGTTTTGCAAAAAAACATAAAAAATGTATTTGAGGCAACTTAAAATTTTAATGGGGTATTATTTATAACTAAAAAATAAGATTCTCAAAAAGACAGATCATTTTGGTGGGACTTTCTATATGCCAGGTGATCTAAAAAATTATGTATAGGTGCGACTGAGTAGCGCTATAGACAAGCTGCTGTAGTGTAAGAGAGAACGTTTATCGGCAGCTGTCTACGTTCTTACTTGCCGCGTTACTATTGGCTCTGGCGAGGTCTATTATCTACTATACATCATTTTGTAGATCACCTGGCATATGGAAAGTCCCACCAAAATGATCATATTTTTTTAGAATCTCATTTTTTTAGTTATAAATAATACCCTATTAAAATTTCAAGTTGCCTCAAATACATTTTTTATATTTTTTGCAAAACATTTTGCACTCGCTCAAGGTTAAAACCACGACCAAATCGTCTGGTATTTTTTTTTTTTTAATTCTTTAAACATTCAACTACAACATATAAAAATTGCATATTACCTCAAATACATTTTTGAAAAAAAATATTTTAAAAATTTAGGGTTGATTAAGCCCGCTACTCACCAGCCAGGTCTGCAGTTCCGTGTTGGGGTTTAATAGGAGAAGTATATGATAAGTTTTCAGCTTGCCTCAAATACCTACCCAAAAATTGCTGCCAGCTCTCAGGCTATGTTGTGTGCCATGTCTTTTCAGTAAAAAAGTTCTTTATACCCGGAATTGTAGTTCCAATATTTATAATTATATTTTATTGTTTTTATTAACCCAAACTCTTTCAATTTAAGTAGTGTTTTTATTGTGCCATTTTTTAAGTTAATAAATATTCCGCTTTTATTTTTGTACTATTTTTGTGTAAATTGTATATAGCAACCTTGCATCCATATGAAGAACAACTGCATCATATTGTGCCACAATAAAGAACTGAGTTTTACATAGGGTTATTGGATTTTATGAAGCCAAATAGAGGATAATTTTAAAATTTGTCAGCACACATTATTAGGTACTGCGTTTTCTGGTATAATTATATAATAAATTTAATAGGTAAAAGCAAAAAAATAAAGTTTAAGAAATCACCGTTTGTTTACTTTATTTTTATTTTTTATTTACTTTATATATATCCTAATGACCTATGTTTTAGACAATTAAAATATGTCCCTTAATAATTACCCGTTTTCTGCTTATTAAAAACTACCACTGTAACTCTTCACTCTTTATGGTCATTTAAAATAATTTTCAATTTTCGCAAGTTTTCCTTGAACAAAAAATCAAAGCCAGACCTAATATTTTTGTTACTGAACACCTTCTTTTTAAACCCCAAGTTAGTAAAATAAAAATAAATATTAAAAAATTAAAAATAGCTACATATTAAATAATGCAGGTATGTCTAATAAAAGCAAAAATTGCCAGATTTATTAAACCACTTTTGCTAAATAGGTGTATCAACCATTGGTCAAAGAGTAGCAAGAATATTTAATATATTTTCCTTGGCATATTTATATGTTTTTGTATTTTTGCCGCTTGGGCGCTGTCAGTATGATATATACTGTTTTTGTAACCTGATGTTACAGTAAAATATAAATAAAAACTAAGAAATTAACAAAAATTAGAATAAATTTACGTTATAGAAGATATTAATTTTTAAATTAAAAAATTTATAGGAGTTTTATGACCGTAAAAGATAATTATCGATATCATTTAATTTTTTTAATACTTTAAAATAATTTTAAATTAAGAATAATTTGAATATAAACATATAAGGTTTAAGTAGGAAATTTAAAAACTCATAATAGCCCAGTAAATAGGCCGGAAAATGTTAAAAAGTTAGTAAAAAGCTCCGATTTAAAAAGTTTTTGTTTTTACGTGTTCTGTAGACCCCCAGGAACATTCATAACCACTAACATCTGCCTTGCAATGAAAAATGTAAAAATTAGGGTAGTTTTCTCACTCACAAATAATCTTCACTAGTAAAATTAATGACAAATTTTTAAAATTTAACATTTCACCTCGAAAATCGCCTCTCGGGGGTTTTTAGGGTCGCTGATTACGAATCCGCGTGAGGGTGGTTGCACCCCATCAAAACCACCCCTACGAGATACAGGAATGAGGAAATTTTAAAAATTCATAATTTTACCTAGAAAATCTTCTATGGGGGGTTTTCGGGGTTGCTGATTATACGAATCCGCGGCCAAAACTCGTGTAAGGGTAGTTGGATCCCATCAAAACCACACCTAAGAGTTACAAAAATGGGGAAATTTTGTTTGGGTTTTATTGAAATTAAAGAAAATTTGAAAAACGATTTTATTACACTCGTAATTTATTTTTTCAATAATTTAACTACTTTGAAACCAAAATTTGCGCGCATATTATATTGAAAGTTTGTGGTAACTAGACTTTGGATTCGTAATCAGCGATCCCGAAACAACCGAAAGACGATTTCCGAGGTAAAATTTTGAATTTTAAATTTCTTTATTTTTGTAACCCCCAGGGGTGGTTTTTTAGGGATGCAACCACCCTGACTTGATTTTTGACCGCGGATTCGTAATCAGCGGCCCAAAAAACCCTCGAAAGACGGTTTCCGAGGTAAAATTTTGAATTATTAAAATTTCCCCGTTTCTGTAACTTCTAGGGGAAGTTTTAAGGGGCGCAACCATCTTCACTTGATTTTTGAACACGGATTCGTAATCTGCGACCCTGAAAACCCCCGATAGAGGATTTTCAAAGTAAAATTTTGACTTTTTAAAACTTCCCCATTTCTGTAACCCCTAGGGGTGGTTTTGATGGTGGTGCAACCACCCTCACACGATTTTTGACCGCGGATTCGTAATCAGCGACCCCAAAAACCTCCAAGAGACGATTTCCGAGGTAAAATTTTAAAAATGTTTGATCTATTTAACTATTGGAGATTATTTGAGGGTGAAAAAACTACCCTATTTTTTTATTTTTTATTGCAAGGCAGATGTTAGTGGTAATGAATGTTCCTGAGGGCCTACAGAATACGTATAGACAAAAAATTTAAAATCGGAGCTGTTTATCAACTTTTCCACATTTTACAGTATTTTCCTACTTATTTACTGGGCTATAAACAATATTATTTAAGCTTAGATATATTTAATGCATATAAACTTATAAAGAAAATAACTGTTCTAATGACATTTTAAAATGTATGAAATAATTGTTCGTAGCATTATATAAAGCCTTGTTTATACCGAGTGTTTAGTTAAGGACGATCGCTATCAATATCTCGAGATTCATTCATTAAATTTTTTTCTAAAAAAAAAAAATATTACAAAATACATAAAGCAAAATTTATTAAAAATAGTGTCACTTTTGAAATGTGGACACAAGAGAGAAGGTGTGGTTCTAGTGCAAATAATAAAATTTAGAAAAATCTTCCAAATGTAATCTTGAGTTATAATGTTGAGATGGTTACTTAAAAGCTTATCTAATTTTACATGAATCTTGTTTCAAAATAAATTTTTCTGCGTGGCCAGATTAAACTTTTTAAAACATATTCTTGGGAGAATTTTAAATTTGGGTTTACTAATAGTTCCTTAAATTTTTTAATAAACCAGGTAGATGGCGCTGTTTTTAAGAATAAAGGTTTATATTTTAAGTTTTAGTCAAAATTTTATATGCAATTTGATATTTCTTTATGTTGATGTTAAATATTAAAACTTACCATTTGTTATAAACCGCAGATTAATATTTTCATTTGTTATTAAGTTATAGTTTATAAAAATTTTGGTTGAAATTTTCCCATTCACTAGAGAACAGAATAAACAATCGTTTATTGGAGCATTTATTAACTCTAATTTAAATATAAGTCAAGAAGGCTTGAAAATAGAAACAAAGACAAAGAACAAAAGATTAGTTGTCAGTTCCAATTTAATTTTGCCTTATTAGGATCTAATGTGCATAAAAAATAAGAATTCCAAAGGAAGTATCTAGCATATAACATGCTAGCAGTTTATCTATTTTAAAATAAAACTGACAACTGTTAACCTAAGTAAGTCAATATTTTGATCTCGTTTTTCTACTTGACTAAAATTTAAATTAGAACCAATAAATGCACCAATCACGGAATTTTTACGTTTTTGTTTGTTCCTTCTGTTTCCTAGTGGATACAATACAAACTTTAAAATAGTTTTCAGTGTTTTTTTTTTGCTTTACAATAATTATTTTTTAATTCTGCCATAAAAACTGTTTTGATCAATTGTTAACATAATTTATCATGAAAAACAGGTTACTTTAAAATACCTCGAAAACGAATGAAGATATTAAAACGTGGTTTTCGCCAAAGTGTAGGTAATTTTTTCTCTTTTAAACCTACAATAAAAAAAATATATCTTCGTTTTTAACCTTTTCGAGAAAATCTTGAAAAATCAAGTTTTTCTTAAATGCGCTCTAGTCAGTGAGCTATAAACTAGCCGACATCCAAAAGAACGACATTTAAAAGACATTTAATAACATTACAATTACCTTGAACACTTTTGATAAAAGATGTGGAAGATCAAGCTACTTGAAATTTGCGTTATTTATCATCTTCCCCCACCCTTATTATTCTAAATACAACAAAAAGTCCTTAACCAAACTGATGCAGAATTGGTTAAAGCTTTTACAGATGTTAATAAAATTGTTATTAGCTAGTATTGTACCTAATACTAGCTAATTTTGAAGAAAAAATAGGTTTTTTAAATAACTGTTACAGTTGCGCCATCTCGCGGAAGTTTTAGAAACTTAAAAACAATTTCCAGCTGTTTTTCTTGGACATTTTTGACAAACAATATTTTTTTCCCAACGATGTGCGATCAAGGAAGTTTAAAGGTGTATGGAAGCCCAATACTGTAGAACAAAATTGTCCAGGCGTGCAGGGCAGCGGGAATAGGGGGATTGGCCCCGCGGAGTTTGCGCAATGAATAGTAGGTCAGGGCCGGACTTCCATAATTTTTTGTTACTATCTATAAAGTTGCCATCATCAAATGTCAAATTCAAACATTCACTGTTCTTATTATTTTTTGTTCAAAATTGTTGGTTATTAAGCGATACTACCATAGAATATTTAAAATTATTGTGTAATATTGGATTTTATATCATCTGATATAATATTGAAAGAATAGATGGCTCCACTTTATAGCCTTCTATTTAAACGGTCGATATTTTTGGGAGTTTTGTATTTTTACCAAAAATCTTTGTAAATAAATAAAAACACGACTTTTTAAAATAAATTTCAAACATTGTATAATAGTTTCATGTACTTATCACCAATTTTGTGACAAAAGAAGGGCAAGATAGTGTAAATGAGTTTAATCTAATCCTAAGATTCTGGTTGTACATTAAAAAGTGAAAATTTTTATAACTGCTTTTTAGGCATATACTTTTCACTAATAACAAACATTCATGAGACAGAATAACAGTGGTTAAAAATGTTTAGTAACCTTTGGTACCAGGTATCCATTGTAACAGTATCCGTTAAATATTATGTGTCTACAGTATGTCGAGCTTAAAAAGTTGATAATGTAAGTTTAAGAAACCAAAAATCTAATTTCTTTTTAAACAAATACAGAAAAAGCAAAAAGGAACTTTAACATAAAATTGTACTTTCTTTCATTCAATTAGAGGGACCTGTATATATTAAAATTTGCCTGGTCTGCCCAGTAATTAATAATTTTGATTCTTTAAAAGAATGTACTAACTTATTAAATGAAATAACAGTACCTAAATGTAAACCTTATTTCTTTTTAATAACCCACAGAAATACACAAACATTGTGGAAATCATCTAAAACATAGGTAAGGCCTTACTTTTCTCACTGCTATTTCCTATGTCATTATTCTATTATTCATAATTGATATATTATTATTTATTCGGTTACCTAACATTACGTCTTATAAGAAGCACCTATTTTAAATTTAAGAAATACTTACCTAAAGTAAAAAATGCCGGGTATGTTGCCCTTGGATTTGCAAGGCAAAACCATACAACCTCTAGTCATTTTGTTGCGATATTATAAGTAACAAACAATAAACACAAAATTATAGTCACAATTTAATAAACACTAATCACGAAAATAAGACGGTTTTTATCAATTCAAAAAACTTCTGCAACCATAAAATATTATCACACAAAGCAAAACAATCGAAACTAAGGGCACAAACCACAACGACGGTTGATGGAACAGCACGGATATAGTATCAGCGCGCTTTGCTACAAAAACGGTATTCCGGCTCTCATAAAAGTATAATGTGTTGCCTAACTACACACTGATTTATCAGTGTGTAAGTAGGGAACACATTAAATTATTTCGTGAAATTTTGTTATTGCGCAGAATCGGCGGGCCAACTCTGGCAGTTATTTTCATCCTGGGCTGGACATTTTTTGATCGAATGGGCCATAGCATTGGGCTTCCATACACCTTTAAACTTCCTTGTGTGCGATACATAGTTTCCGAGATACAGCCGGCGTCCTTTCTTATTTGGACACCCGGTACCTATTCAAAAATATCTTGGACTCTATAGAGGATACGTTGAAAAAGAGTGGCGTTAAAACTTCTTTTTTTTTATCATAACACCTATATATTTGAAAAAGCTAGTCGTTCAGGGTCAATAAAAATTTGTGACAGGTAAATAACTGGACATGCGTTTTTAAACAATCCTGAACTGGTTCAGTTTTATATTAGAATCGGTTCATTAATGATCCGCGAACAAAAGTATTATCTGGTTTATACAAGGTGTTATTTCTAACAATTTGTGTAAGTATTAATGTTAAAGGGTTAAATTATAAAAAAATCATAATGAAACAACACGGTAATCGAATGCAATTAAATTTGCTGTAATAATTAGTTGAGAGAAGATGCCACTTCTAAAAAATTAAATTAAATTAAACTAGTGTTCGACACAGTCTACAGTAAACATAGTAATTTATTCCTAACACAGCTGATATTCACTATCTGGGTATAATCTGAAGTACAAACCATATGCCGATAGAAGGACATTTAGTTGTCTTTGATTTAAACATGAGATGCTTTGCTAATGCCGCAATTTTCTGGCTAATTGTTGGAGGGCTTAAAGTTGTATCCTGTGCATACAAATTGTACTATGTTAAAAGGTAAAAAATACTTGAGAAATTATCACGAAAAATAAATGTACACAAAATATTATCAATGATAATTTTTCTACTTCCTAAAATATTGTCAGTGATAAACAATTTTGAGAGGGCACTGGTTTGGAAGATCGTGCCAGTGCAAAATTTACTCGCACATATATTAGGGTTAAATAATATTTAATAAATCTGTTAAAATACATGAAAGCTTTAATAGTCACTATATTTCTCTTACACAGATTGGCTAATCTTAATAGGATTTCTATGTAAAGATAATTGGTTAAGACTGTCCGTAGATGGAAGATACAGTACTACAAGTCTGGAAAGATATGAAACCAACAAGTTGCAGATTTCATTTAATACAAACGTGGTACAGCCAAGCTTAAAAATTTCTATTACCTAATTCAAGAACATAAAGACTCTAAATTTTTGGTTTAGAAACCTAGTGATGTAAAACATGTCTATTTTTTAAATTAAAAAAAATATCTTGCTGTCTTTTAGAGAAATACATTATATCTAACTCAAAATTTCTTTGGCATTATTTGGCACATGCATTTCCAAATTTATAACAAAATCACTAGTCCGGGGGGCCACCGCAAAAAAAATCAAACCTATAAGAGAACCGCATGAAGCATTTTTTTATATTACTATGAACAATAGTCATATCAAAAATCAATAGTTTCGAGTTATATCGAAACTATTGATTTAAGAAAAAAAAGAATATAATTTAAATTGATGGTCTGATAAAACTTCGTCAGTATTTTTATATAAATTTTTTTGTAGCCCTTTTAGTTTTTGAGATATAAACGATTTAAATTTAAAATAGAATGGCAAATATCTTAGAAACCAAAAAAGATACAAAAAAATGTAATAAACAAAAAATATACCTTTTGGTAAGTACTATAAAAAAGGTTATGGACATATTTTTAATAAAATAAGAATTAAAGGTTATATAAGCAAAAAAGTGATTTTGGCCCTTAAATACTTTGCTTATAACAATATTTTTCTGGTACAAGTAAGTATACCAGCACCGATCCATTTACAAATTATTTCAAAATGTTCTATTTATTGAATGAAACAAACTAATAGATACACATGTGCCTTGAGGCAATGGGGGATAACCTGGTGGCACGGAACGGATATTTTATTTAATTTTTATTGGTCCAATAACTGTACCCATTTTGATCAACTTAAAACTTTAACTAAAATAAAATTTAATTTATATTTAATTGAAAAAAAAAAATGCCTTCTTTATCTGGGTTTTATATGCCTAACAGGACGCTTAACATTTCTCTATCTCCTATGATACTATGTGTATAGCTTATCGTTTAAATATTTTTATTATTGATTTAAATTAGGGTTGCCGCGAGACACGAGATACGAGACGTCTCGTCTCGTCTCGTCTCGTCTCGAAGCCATTTTGTCTCGTCTCGAGAGCATTTTGTCTCGAATTTCGAGACGAGACGAGACGAGATAAAATCCTTCGAGACAAGGTCGAGACGAGACGAGACGAGACATCTCGAAAAATTTTAATGACGAAAACTAACAATATATTTCTAGTTCTTAAGAATTATACAGGTTGTTTAAGATTTAGTGTTACAAACTTCGACAGCAGTTGGATCTTGCAAAAATAAGTTTCTATAAACATATGTCAAGAAATGCATCGTTTCAGAAATACAGGGTGTTAAAAAAAGAAGCTAAAATTAATTGCTTTAAAAAGTATATCACCCTGTGGTTTTATAATTTTTTAATTATTTTGAATATTTCACTCATGTACATATTTTCCCACAAGGAAGTGGTATTATGGAAAAATTACAGCGGAAATTCCACGTCGCCTAGGCAACGTGATTTTT